>JAOTQE010021236.1:0-22236 GCA_025631205.1 Nesometra sesokonis | reverse complement strand
AGACGATCGAATGTCTTCATGAACATGAATCTTACATTGTGAAGACATTCGATCGTCTGAAGAGGTCCAGGATATGGACGAATATATACCATTGTGAGTATTTTGCTTTGAAGCATTACTAAACAGGACCAAAATGGCTTTTAACTATTTTAAATTTAATTGCAATCATAAAATTTCGTATATGGCCCTAACTGGAATTAACAGGTTGATCCAACAAATGCAAGGTTTATAATCAGGAATGAATTCCTGATAATGACATAATTTATGTCAAAATATTGAATCCTGTCATGATGGCATGTATCTCATTGCTTGGAGTATGTATTACACTTAGGTACTAGTAATGTATTGTTGGTATGAAGTTAACCATAAAGTAACATTGGATATAATCAAAAAATTATGAATCAATCAGCGATAGTAATGTAAATTTTTTACCATAATTATGATTAAAATTCGCATTCTTAAAATAATTATTTTGTAAACGTTTCAATGTGATTTAAAAATTATTATTCAAAAAACATAGAAAAAACCTCTTGTTATTGTCGTGTCAATTATCTCTCTGGTCAACTCATCCCAACATCAATCAAGAAATTATTGCCATTTTGGTAATAAAAGGAAAATTACATCAATCTCCGACGTAAAGCCACACCAATCACGTCAACCGAAGATAGATTTTACAATCTACGTGGGCACGTATACAATAGTAACGATTCCGAGAGCTTAAGTATGGAGCCACCAAGTCACCGTCTAGCGTCCCAGATTCTCGGTCCGCGCCAATCTTCTTTTTACTCTTCTTCTTATATCATTCACTTTTGGTCTCATTTTTTCTCTTAATTGAGTGAGAAGGGAAAAAAACAAATTTATAAACGAATTGAGACAATGGTCTGAAATTGATGAGGTAAGCATGATATCTTGTTGTACTCGTCAGGAGTTGAACTTTCTTTAAATTAACTTTCGGTATCATCATCTTAAAACTTTTAAAAATGAGATGTATAAGCAGATTTGGACAATGATAGAAATAAAACTTGTAAGCAAATTAAGAAAATCTTTGAAGATTAACGAGGTAGGCCTGATAACTTGATATACCTGTCAGGTTCGTAGCAGTTTGTACGTCAGGCATGTCGTCAACACTCAGCATGTGCGAAGTTGTCTGACTCTGTCAGGCATACCTAACCCCAGTAAATCAATCAGAAAACACTACACAAAACCCGACTGACACTCTGATAGAGACAGATCAAAGTGAACAGTAATAAATTAAGATAAACCAATAGATAATTAAAAATCAAAATACCAAAATAATTTTTATATGTCACCAGATAAGCATGTGTTGTTCAGTTACGTATCATAGAAGATAATGGTAAATTAATAACGTGCAGTCACTTTTAAAACCTTACTTAAACTGCAAAGCACAAAAGATAAATTATGTCATATTTCTTTAAATCGAATTTAATCTTGGTCAAGTCAAGATGCCATAGAATGATTGAAGGTATCGCTGTGTCTGCAGTGTGTCTTCGCTCATGTCAATGCACGGCCCCATTTAGTCCCCAAAACAAGCAGAAAATGTCCGAGTAAATGCCACATTCACAGATCAGTACATCACACTGGTCAGTTCGGATCAAACGATGACCTCCTCCATATTAATCACCTTTGAAAGGAGACAGTTCACTTGCTTCCCTTCTGGTATTCATCCTATTTAATAACGACATGGAATTGAAAAACGTGCAACTGACTGACAGATATCATCCATGTAGATTCTCCGTCTCGTATCGTTAAGATGGATGACGTACGCATCTATGTTGTCTCATTATCTTGTAAAAAAAATCATATTTCTGATATTTTTTTGTATGTCCAAGTTATTTCATATATCAGGTGGTTGACCTCTAAAGTCATTAGATAAGCTGAATGTCTGTTGTAGCTGGGGGTATACATCTGCAGATATATATCTTCGCAATGGCTATAAAATTTTGATTCCTATCATTAAAATCAACTTATTGCGAACATAAATTGTCAGTTTATTAAAAAAATGTTATATATTGAAGCCGAGTATCTTGTATATAGTACCAGTGTAATAATTAGTACAATATTTAAGAGAAATGTAAAGGTATTATACAGAGGTGGATTTAGACTAGATTTTATATCTTAGAAAATGTGCACCCCTCTAAAATCTGATCTCAAAAAATAAAATCAACCAACAAATATCTGACACGTACAGTATAACTGAAAACACAACCATCACGGTTTGATAGTACGCCATGGCCGTTCTACATGGCAAAAACAATGTAACTAGCAAATTCCACTTTTCAAGTAAATACTTGACTCAAATTTTGCATGACAAAACATATTATATGAAAAGTACTTTGATTAAAAAAATAATTTAAAAATACTCAGAAACTAAAAAGTTATCAGCAATTTTATCAATTATGTTGTTTTGCCACGTAAACATGTTAACATAGCTTTCTGGCTGTTCCGTGGTAAAAACTCCAATACTGTATAACGGTAGGTCATAATTCCCAATTCCATAAATTAAAGTTTATTGATTTTATATGCTTATGTTTAATAGGTTATATTACATGTTTCATATTGTTTTCACTATTCCGTGACAAAACAACATATCTTCATATACACTGTTTTTCCAAGGGAATGCTACAAAAACCTGTTTAAGTGGTTTTACTACGGTATCTACAAGATACGTTGTTTTGCCACGGAAACGACTTGTATCTTGATTTTAAGTCTTGCATTCAGAATAGAAAAAAAATGCAACACCTTTTTTCCTGCAGCACCTGCTAGTCAGATATGAACAAAACTGACCAGCAATAAGAAACAGTAGGCAGTAGAAAAATTCATTGTACTATGAAGGAGAATGAGAAAAAAAATTACAAAGAAATATAGAAAATCTGATTAAATTGCAAAAAAAAGTAATACGGAACATGTGTTAAAAAATGAATGCGCATGCAAACAATTAATAACATCGAGACTGAATGCAATCTTGGAAAAACACTACACATGCACAAACTTATGAATATTCAGCAGTCACTCTGCATTTAAGAATTAGAGACAGCTACTAATTAGGAGTGTACCATGGCTGAGTGGGTAAGTCTTCAGGCAAATACTAACTGGAGGTATGCATCATGATTTAGTCAGTTCAAGTGGTATCACTGACAAATTTATAACACTGAAATTTTTTCACAAAATTCCATTACTGAGGATTCTTTTCCAGGCTGATGTGGAATTTCAACCTTAACTTGCAAACTTTTTTTTTTCTTCCAGGGAAGATACACCTAGACGATAATGTTGAAATAACTTCCGTTTGTTTGTTGTGTTTTATTGCAAGCAGTTTAAAATATTACAAAAAGAACACAAGTCTTTATATTATCATTACAAAATGTGGTGGCACCACTTTGTACACAACAATCGTATTTCCAATGCAGGCGAGTAAGTTGGCCACTGGCGTAGGCAAGAGCATTTCTTTCCCAGTGCCAACGAGTATACTCGTCCCATATTTACCGTACCCGCCAAAATCTTAGACACGCTATTTTGATGATATGTGACTAAATAAAACCTTAAAAACTATATTTGTGCATGTGAACCTGTTCTGGCACACGGGAATGAAACAGGAAAAGGGGTCTAGCAGTCAACGTGTTAACCAAATTTGAACTAAATTAGGAACAATTTGTTTGCGGTACTTTAATGTAAAATATGTAAAAAAGTGTTTACATTAGCTCTGACTAGGCACTCTACTGTAAATAAGATATATTTTAGTTATTGTTTGCAACAATTAGAGAGCCCTGGACAATAGTAATGCCATTGGTTTGCATTCTCATTTGGTGTCTGCTAGATAAAATTGTACTGATAATTTGTTCATACCATCAAGTATATTCTTGTGTTTTCATTGGACAAGCTCCTAAATTCACTCACTAGATATTTATCGTACCACAGCCCCTAGAAACGTATTCATGCACCGTATCATGTCAGTAAGCAATAGCGCATGCTTTGTGAGAGTTTCAGCAATTTCAGACGAGCAAACTGGTGCTTACGTTACAACACAGATTGGCAATGTTTACACCTAAGACTACTACAGAGATATGTAGTCTCAGGTTTTTTTGCACCTTATAGTGATCTCAGGTATAAGTGTAAGTGTATGATAAAATCCTTAATATGCTAGGTTGGACGTGATACAAATTAAAAATTGAAAGTCTTGAAATGTGTACCCGACTCGGGCTATTGCCCTTGGCCGATGCAAACTCCTCGACTAGATATGTAATGTAATGTATACAGTAGAGTCTCAAGGTGCTGTGGACCAGATGTTACACATTCATATGACTTTCTACACCCCTAAGGCGCTCATTCATCTGTCCATGGCAGGGGATGTATGGATCAGTACAGCAGGTCTTGAACCCATGCTGTTGTTATTAGTATGGTTCACGGTTTCCGTTCATTAAAAGCTCAGCCATACAACTTGATGTATATCACACCTAACCTCATCTAATAACTACAGTAACAGGGCTGGCGGAAGCATTATAAATGTGGTCAGGCAAAATTGGAGAGTCCGCATATTATGGTCCTTTTTTTTACATTCGTCAAAAAGTGGTCCGGCAAACGCCTGACCAGCCGGACCGTTTCCACTGGCCTTGAGTAATAGTATTTGATGGAATGTGCATAAAGATTAAATAAATGGTAGGTATGTGTTATACTGGCTAAATAAGTTTAAATAAATAAGTAAGTAAATATATGAATGCTTACTTCTGATGGACAGACATGTGAGGACACGGGATTGACTCATGCTCTCACGTATGGCTTGCCAAGTTGTTTCAGGTGGTATTGGAAGGCAAATAGCATCCACCACATAGTGACATTGTAAGCCCCGTTATTGGCAGAAGTGGTAGACTGAGGATGGTGAATGCGATAGACCATACTCATTCTGCCCAGCCGGTATACAATGTAATTACAACCAGAACTATTTAAGATAAATTTCTTTTGAAGGCTATTAATATTATTACTATTATTATTATTAGAATTAAAATAATAGTTAAGGCAGTCATAAAGAGCAGTGTAATTTCCATATTTTTTAACAATAAAGTAATCTGTATCAGTAATGTTTTGAAAATGTTTTATTGGCCTAAAAGGAAATTGAAACCTTGATTAAATTTAAGCTCACATTTCAACTATCAGTCGACAAGAGAGCTATCATTTAACGTGAAATAAAGATTCCTAAACAAATTACAAAGCAATTTAATTCAACACAGAGAGCGCTCAATAATTTAATTTTTTTATAGTTATAAAGGAATGTAAACTTTCATTTTGTTATTGTAATGGTGAAGTAGATAATTACCCTGGATGGCATTTATAGCAAACAAAATAAAACAGAATTGACTCTCAAATTGCAAGTGTGTCACTATACCAACTGAGCTTTCTATCAATAGACAAAGATTGCAAATAAAATTTAAAGAAAATATATTCATGCACGAGAACACCTAAAATCATCTAATTATTTAAAGTAATGTACCTTTAAAGTAATGAGTCATTTTTACACAATTAACCCTTTCAATAAACATTGTTAACTACCCTACTGTATGGGAAATTTTTTTTAAGGAAACAAGCTATATTGGCCTATAGAAAGTTGGGGACATTTAGTTATTTCCATATATGGTTACATGATGTCATGGCAAACATATTGAACTTCCCGTTTTTAGTAGGTGAAAAAAGCTACTTTCACTCCAAGAAATACTTATGGTATATTTTTTTAACTATGATGAAAAAACATCAAGTGAAGAAATATTTAAAAAGATAGAATTATAAAAAAAACACCTATCAATGTTTGTTGGCAAAACGTGTAAACAAAAGCATTTCTAAGCTGATAGAAAAAACTATACAGGGCACGTGAAAAGCAGGTGAATTATTTTGTTATGAATCAAAAATATCATCAACTTCATACATGAAGAATAGAGGGCATGTGCAGTAAGTAAAAATATTTTGAATTACTTTTCATGCCTGCATTAGAACCAGGGAAAAGAGGTCAATGGCGTCTTACCCCCAGTAGTACTGGGGGAACATATTGAAAGCGTTAAAACGGGTGCTAGAGCTGGTGCTAAGTTACAATAGCTTGCAAACTAGTTTTATCTATTTTTTAAAACTTTACATTTCAAAATCAAATGACAAATGAACAATCCCAATTTATAGCTGTCTAAGATGGCATCTATTTATCTTTTTTTAATAATGCTTCAAAATATATTTTTCCAATCTTTCTTTTTCATTGTAAAATTTATCACTTGTATTTCATCATTAAAAAGGAAGTTTCAAAGACAATTCTTTGCATGTCACCATCAATAAATCATGCTATTTTTATACACAAATGCCATATTTGTTAAGAAGAAGACACACTTGTACCTGATTTGTGAGGCTTCAATTGAGGAAAGATTGTCTTGATGATTTATAAAAAAGTCTAGAAGCAGCCAATTAAGTTTTAAATTAAAACTATTAATATCAATAAAAAATGATTGAATTCTGTGAATGAAAAATTTAAATCGCATTTGAATTATAATTATTTAAAAAACTACATAAAATAGGCTTATTTAGCTTACTTATTACTTATTAATTACTTATGTAACTGAATTCTTGAAGATCAACCACTTATTAAGCTCTACAATAAGCCATTTCACAGTTTCAACTGCGCATGTGCATGATTAAGGTCAAGTAATAAAACTATGCGCGGCTTATTGAAAAGGAATACAATTGCCGCGCGTTGTTTTATCACTTGACCTTGCTGCACATGCGCAGTTGAAACCATGAAATGGCTTATTACCCATCAGATTAAATAACTAAGCAATAGTTTTCATGACAGTCGGAAAAGTTAAAGGGCATTTCATTATAATAAAAATAATAATCAAATACTTACATTGCATCAACTCCAAGAATGATCAAAGGCGCAGTGTACCATTTAGGGTTTGCTATAGAGATGAGCTTTCAGACCTTAAATAATTCAAGAGATGATGATTGAACAAAAAGAGGGAGCTTATTTCAAAGTGAAGAGGCTGAGAAATGTTTCATTATTTGAAAACAATGTTTTTTTTTTATAGTACTGAGGAAGAATTGGACTCGCTCAATTTAACCAATCAATAACAGAACTAAGTATCAGAAAACAAGTCGATCTGACAATAAGACACAGAAAGCTGTGCACAGTATAGATAAAGGTTAATCGTTAAATCCTTATATTATTATTTGAAGTGTAAAATACAATTACATTTTAAAGTGATTAGGCCTAAGCTAGCAGCAGTAAGGTAGTTGGTCAGTGTCACTCACCAACTGTTCTTGCACTAGTAGCCCTATTCTTCAACTGCCTCATATATATACAAGGCGATTGAAGTGCAGCTACTGATCAAAAGCTATACAAGCAAGATCAGCGACCATATTAAATGATTCTGCGTCAAGCTTGCTTTTATATCATTAACATCACCTGCTATGCAAATTTCACATTTTTGGGACTACGCCTGAGGTGAAAGTCGCCGAGCATAGTACCCTGAGGCATTTTTCGCAATTTGCATAAATCCTACAACTAAAAATAAAATATTGTATACAGTTTTAACAGCGAAGTAAGCACTTACAAGTGTATTTATAACGATAATTTATTTCAATTTTAATGTTAATATATTACCAGTTGATAATTAATTGTTTCACATCATGTAGATATTTAAAGTAACACCCATACAATACTGGTTATTAAAAATTATATATGGAAAGAACAAAACGCAAATATTCACAAACGTGCGTGACAAGACCGACAGACAGACCGACAGACAGACAGACATTTTTGAAAAGTTGTTTATAGAGACGTTTTCCGCGACTAAAAAACATTGTTTAAAACACATCTGCGAAGCTCAAACTGCATGAACTTCATAATTGTTTAAATTTAAGGGAATAAATATTTAAATATCAATACACCATATATTAAAATTTAAACCAAAATGTTAATGTTTGATGTATGTATGGTAACATTAATTATAGCTTTCCATTTTTATTAATTATTAAATATTTAGTAATTAAAAAATCATTATTATTTGCTAGTTTGGAACTGATCAGACTCAATTCCCCACAAGTCTGCTTTCTATAAAATCTCTACTCTTGAGCAGTTTCCTGATCAGAATACCTGTGTACAATGTGACATCAATGACTCGGTTTTTAGACATCCTGATCTTGATGCCAAATGTATGCATAGCAGTTACATGGAAAAAGGCTCAACTCGCATCAAATTTTATTTTAAGACATTAATGAGTGAGTTGTATCAATTGTAATTTTATAAGGGATTTTCACCCCTCCCAGCCTAAAAAAGGATGTTCAAAATTGTTTTTAAAAAGACCATCACCAATTTGACAGATTTCAAGAGCTTTAAATGATGATACAACTCTTGGTTGTATATAATGTAATTAATTATTCACTTTTATTGTTGTTTTATTTTTTATTATATGCAAGCAAAGGAATTTCCAGTAATAGATGAGAATAAATTTGAATCTTGTTCATGATATGAATAGTTTACAGTCCATCTTTGCCATCGTTGTCATTCATATAGAAATGGCTGTGATCAAGATCTTCATCTTCTGGTTACTATAAAGACAAAACAAAAAGTTATTTTCAATTATGCAATAATAATATGAAATACAGAAAGGTTCGATAAGTATTGGTCATACTAGTAGGATGTATTAGTTTGATAGTACTAACAGAGTCAGATACCTAATAAAAAATAGACTAGTATAGAAAATATATACATACACTTTTTGTGTCAGGAAAGAGTCCTGTATGCAGATTTTCATAAATTGATTAGTGGGCGATTTTCTCAAAACATCTAAACATTAAGCCTTTAAATGGCATATATTTGGGTCTACTTATAGTAATGTAATTTAGAATTCAGATTAAATCTTAAATTGTGGTCTATTAAAATGGTCCAATAACTTTTTTTTAAATTTTCCTAATACAACACTCATTTGATTGTGAGACCTCACAAAAAAATTAACCAAAGTTATAAACATTTATGAAAAAAGATCAAAGTTAAGTTTGACATTAAATTTTAAAACATGGTCACTGGTTGAAGTTAAACAAATTAAAATTTAGTTTTAATGTTAGTCCAAATAACATAATAACAATAGCAATAACAATAACAATAACTATAATAAATATAATAATAACAACAGCAATAGCAATAACAATAACAATAATGTGCCATTTATATAGCGCTTATTGCCAAGGCCTCTAAGCGCTTCACAATTATTACCCCCAGTCATTGGAACAAACACCTATGAAATACAATTTACTCTATAATGTTGCAGATGTATTCAGCAAATATGGCATTTGTACCTCCCAGGTACCCATTTATACTCCTGGGTGGAGAGAAACAATGTGGATAATAACTTGTTTACTGTCACATGATAAAAAAAAATCTGGTGGGGGAATTCTTTTTTTATCCGTCAATATTGTAGAAGTGGATATTGTTATTTTTTAAATTACTACTATTACTATTAATTTTTGCATTACTATACACTGCCATCTTTGGAGTATATCAAATATTTGTATTAAATTATAAGACGTCATTCTTTCATTTTTTTTTTGCCTTGAGTTGGGGCACTTCTCCCGCATATGCAGAATAGGGTTGATGGAGTTCGGGATTTCTTTTAAATTATCAACCTTCCAGTGTATGTAGACAAACAACTATTTAATAAATTATTATGAAACTAAAAAAATCTTCACAGTTGGTTTGGAGATCTGCTGAGTAAAAAAAGAGGGAAAGATACTCACCTCTATAATTTATCCAAAGCCCATTTAACGATGTCGTCTGATGAACGACCACCAGTGTAATTTCCAGCTTGACGACCATCAGAGAAATATCGAATTGTTGGGTAACCGTTCACCTAATGACAATAAACATTTAAAAGGATTAAATTGAGAGCCCTAAAATAAACAATTGGTGGTCTCTATATGATTCTAAATTCTAGATATTCTACGGTCTGTATAAAGCTCACTTCACACAGAACAGTAAAAAAAAGAGCGGTAATTTGCGAAAGGAATTCCCCTTTAATGCAGTGCCGGCCTTCATTAAACAGCTTCAAACCCTAGATATATTACTGTAATATTACCATTACTAGTTTAGGCCAAATGTGTGTGAAAGGGTCCACAGTATATAATGCTAGATTATGTACTGAAGCAGAATTATAAGATCAAAATTGGAACAATAAAAACAGTACCCTTGCAAATTTTACTCTTTCACACAGGAAACTGTCGTATTATTTGAACTTGACTTTCTTTGGGCCTGTATCTACTGAACACACATATTAATCAATTAAAATTAATCAATATTTTATTGGTGTCTTTCGAACTGCCCGCACAGCAACTTATTTTCTCTCAGTGAAAACGGTTAGATGACCACCATCCTGTTTGATAATTATGTCACCATTACATATAAATAATGAGCTCTCGATTTTTTTTGGTGATGATTTGGTTGGGTTCGTTCGCTAGTTTGTTTACATTTACAGCCTCAAGTTTTATCACTTTTTTCTCGCGATTCCATTTAGAAGAAAAGCACATTATATGAATGTTATTTCTTACTATCAACAAGAAACCAGCTAATTAAATTTAAAAACTAATTTAACGAAATGATACCAGTGCTTTGGCCATGATTAAGCAGCACGGCAGAACGATCTATGTTTGTTCAGGTTCTCGTTAAAATCACAAATGGTTATTTTCAATTTATCATCTGTGGAGGTTCATAAAAATATAACTCAGCAACCAATCAATACTCTTTGAAGTGTGTGGAAAAATGTAAACATAACGTGATTTGTTGTGTATCACTATCAGATACAGAGATGAGACAGATCTTTCACTCATTTTTTTGCATTTTACCTAACTTCTTTAACTAAAGATGGTGAGTTTTCACTGATCATGTGCATTATGGCCTATTATTATTTTGTCTGTAAGCTTATCTGTTCGTTCTTCAAATGTGAAAAACCACATGATGAGAACCATGGACAAGTATCAAGGGAAGTCACAGTCGATTACTTTTCATCATGGAGTATATCTGTGCTGCAGATGTGAAAGCTTGATGTCTTGTGTCAACCAGTAGTGTACTTTAAATGTCACTTATAACAACAAATATTTATTTTTGCTTACTTCAAACCTGCTAAGTAAAGCTGTATTCACTGTACCATCGACCTTTCCCTTCAAGTCCGTGGCGGCCCTCTCCCATTCTGGTGCCAAATACCTTGCAATGGCCACACCATGGTGCATAGAACATAACAAGCCAGTGTTCTTCACTTTCTAACACCACCTCAACAAATTTGGCACTTGTCAATTCAACAACATCGCTTCCACTTCCTTTCATCTGTAAAAAAAATTATTTCTTTGAAATTATAAAAATAGGAAAGCATTTGAATGTCTGTATCACATTATCATGCACACAAGAAAAATACAGAATACTGTAAACCCTTTATTTTCGCGGCCCTAAATTTTCGTGATTTCATGATTTGAAACATTTCACGACCTTTTATTTTCGCGATGGGACATTTTAATAAATAACATTTTTGCGATTTTACCCTTTATTATGTTGCACACAATGACTGTTATTTCTTCATAAACTTATATTTTGGTTAAAGACGATAATGCTGGTTTTGAAAATAATTGATCTTGTCCATGTTGACAAAGTCTAGGCCCAATCCACCTACTTCTTATCTAGCAGGTCTCGTCATCCTGTTTTACCTACATCGGGTCGCTAGGCCTAACCAGACTAGGTCGATTCTGCGCAACAAATTCCACAATTTTATTCACCAATTTTCGCGTAGAATTCCAGCCCTCCATTAGGCTACGATCGTTTATTGATCATTTAATTATGGGAAAAGTCTGCTTTAAAAATCGGATTCTTTGTCTTATTTTTGTCTTCTTAGCGTCAATATATCCGATATTCTATTTGGCGGAGACCACGTCGTGGGAAATGGGTCCGGATAGCGGCGACACTCTGCTCTCTTTCGTAGGGGATCAGTAATATTATTTTACTGTTTGTAGTATTTTGTCTGTGATTTGTGAATGATTGTCAATTAAACAAAAAGAAACAAAATTATTTATTTTATACATTATCACATCTTTGGGAAAATCTGTTTTGACAAATCGTTTTTGACAAATAACATCTTCGTGATTTTCGCGCGCCCTAAATTTTTGCGATCGTTAGGTCATCGTGAAATTCGCGAAAATTAAGGGCGCACGAAAATAAAGGGTTTTACAGTATGACACATCCTCTTAAGCCAACTAGGACTGGGCAGACAATGAAACCATCTGATGCATCAAAGAGGCGATATGGATCAGACTTAGAGAAGACAAGACCATAAACAGAGATGAAGGGGCCCACTTACTGAATAATGTCTACAACCCTGTTATTTATGAGCGGACTGCTTAACAACCTAGCCATCACTTTGAAGATGACCACCATTGATGAAGGTGGTTGAAACTGTCAGTCAGGTCAGTAAATTTGCTGTTTGTTAAAAGTTTAAATTTACACTTACAGAAAGAGGTAGATTTCTCCTGAGAAAACATCGGCTGATTTAAATGTGTTTGTTGAAAGGAAGGATGACACATGACAAGAACTAACATATTGAAAGTATGATTTTCATGATAGTACATATGAAATAATTTGAAAGGATTGTCACCTCCACCACCCCACCTTGATAATACAAGGGGATAGGCAGTAGGAGGGTTACAGCTATTTTATAAACTTTCTTGTAATGTAATTTTAGTAAGGAATCACATCAAATCATTGCTGAAAAGACTACAATGTGTCTGCACTTCATGCTTGTGCTGAGGTTAGTAATTGTGTACTTGTTGCGCAACTAGATGGCTACAAAATTAGGATTCTTTCTTCAGTAATTTTGATAAACCTCCAGAATCCAATGTGTATAGATTGGGAAGATCTCTTTCACATGGTTTGTCTCTTACCTTCTCTTCACTTCCGCCACTGCTTGCATTAACTGCCATTGATGCCTGCTCCAGATCCAATAGCCTGAGCTTTTCTGGTTCCTGCAATCAAATCATTATTAATATTATTAAATATAAAAGATTTTATAAGGATTACACAATATTATTATTGTTACTACTCTTATTCTATGTTTGCAAATGATACTGGTGGTGGTGTTAAAAGTATTAATTTAGTAGTAATTTTAAGAACATTTTTTTGGAGAGCAGTTGCCGCAATGGTTGCGGTTCAGAATCCCAATCGAGAGGTCGGTGGTTCGAGACTCACCCACGCCAGTGCTTGTGCACCTGAGCAACACACTTTACTCACACTGCTTCGTCTACCCAGCTGTACGATGGGAAGTAACCTGCGATGGACTAGCATCCCATCCAGGGGGAGTATTATACTCTCATCCTCTTCACACTACACAAACTGGAAATACGCTCCAGCCCTATGAGCCTTCAGGCTTTGACAATGGATTTACTTTAGGATTTTTTAAGGGCCACATAAACAAACACAAGTTCTATAAGATCGTAGAAGATAGCAAAATATATTAAAATATTTAATGTACTGTAGATCTTCATTACATACTTTTAAAATGGCTTCCAAAGTTGGGACTACATTGCAAGACTGTTCAGTGGCAGAATTAAGGGGATGGCTTAAGAGGTTTAAGTCCTATATTATTGTACAGTTTCAGAAATGCTGGATAGAAAAACATAGGCGAAGGTATTATCATTCACAATTGCTTGTTAATTTTGATAAACCATTAATTGGTATTGGAATTGGAAAAAAATATTTTGTTTTAATGGCAGTGGACTAATAAACATAGATGCACAGTGGCTGTATATAGGGATGCAAAATATTATCAATTATTAATGATAATACAAATACTACAACTGTATAAAGATTACACTATGTTATGATTGTTGCTACTGTTATTGTTGTTTGCAAAAGATACTGGTGGTAGGTTCCGAAGCATTTAGTAATGATTTTAAGAATCTGTAATATTGGAACCACACTAAGAAATATAAGGCCCTACGGTAGTATATAATTAAGGTAGCAACATAAAACAAAAATGTAATTCATACTTTAAAATAGCCAGGACTTCATAGCTAACTTGTATGGCATTGCTTATAGCAAAAATTATGAAGACATTCATCACTTTACAGGGTACATTGCTACCACATTTACTCCATTATATCTCTCCATATTTGCTGATTTGTTTATCCTATATTTATTTTGTTCTTTAAAAATATATAAAAGGCAAAATTACCTTGATAATCATCAGGTCTTTTTCTTATTTGTTAAAAAAAATTGATGGTTGAATCCTGGCACACTGTATGGTTGCCAATCAGGCTAGCAGGCTGTACTGCCAACTACACCAAGGTTAAAGCTTCGAAATCTTGCCTAATAACTAGAAATATTCCTTTATGCTACACTCCAAAAGCGTAACTGTGAAAATTGTTATCTAGGTTCATGATATACTTTCAAAAAAAGGGTATTTCCATACTTTTACAGAACCAAATACCAAAACCATTTTTTATACAAAAATCAAATTAATATTTTAACAGTTATATTTTCTTAGACACAAACTTTATATTTATCAGTTAATACAGAGTGTATTTACTGCAGGTATTTCATCACGTAAACTATCTCTAATCTAAATTTACAAAAAAAATGTGGCCAGGGCTTCGCCATATCACGACTTTCAAAAAATGCCGTGATGTAACTGCTAATCCTACCAATGTAGGCAGTAGGCTACTGCTTCTTAAACCTTCCTATTGCCTAACGCTCCTACATGCTATTTCTACCACTTTTTGGAAAATTGTACCGAAAATTAAAATGTATATTAGAATGTACAGGAAATAGGTAGTAACTTAGCATTGGAATTAGCAAAAATAGGCTTTAAATACCCCTCTGCAATGCCAATCTGGCAAAATGACCTTTTTTTTTGTCTGTCAACTTAAAAATCCAGGTGGGGATGCTGTTGACGTGTTCATTCCCCCTCTATGTGGCCAGGAACCAACATGTCAGCCTACTGCTTTCGACATTACGAATGTTGGCAGGTATGTGTAAACTGGAATGTACAAAGAAACAATAGAAACAACAATATCAATATGGTCCACGTGATATATCCTTGCATGTCTACAAAGTATGAAACCTACAGTTATGGCAATTTTTTTCCAAGAAATTCACCACAACCATCACCGCAGCAGCACTAGCTTCGGGAATTTTATTTTTTTTTTTTGAAAGTTGAATGGTGCTACAGTTCAAGGGTTTTTAATTTTAGATTGACTCTTTGGATTTGTTAAAATTTATTCATCATTAAAGATTTTTGTACAGTTTTCTATGCCTAACAACCGTTGAACCTCTCGTAAAGCGGACACCCTTGCGTCCAGAAAGTGTCTGCTTACTGGAGGTGTCCGCTTATAAATAGCCGATAGAGGGCCAAACGTTGTAAAATCACATAACCGTACCTATGTTCCCACATTTAACGGCCTTCTCAAGAGAAATAGCCTCTTAAATTTCTAGACACTACCCTCTCTATTTTATTAAATATTGTTTATCATTTTTAAGATGATTTAGTTCAGTAATATGATTTTCTGCTATTACAGTATCAAATATTTGTGTACATTATACAGAAAAATCACTAAATTTTCTGGGAGGTCCGCTTATGGGAGGTGAATTAACATACAAGAAAACTAGATGAGTAGGCAAAAAGTGGCCGTGGCCGCTTACAGGTGGTGGCTGCTTACGGGAGGTGCCAAATGCTCTGATTAGATAGGAAGAACAAATGGGTCTTATGAATTTTTTTTTTATTTCATCCGCATTCAACAGCGATAAATGCCTATTGCAGGATGGATAAACTATATCATGCTTATAAACTAAGACTCATTACAAGGCTTATGCAGAGGCGTTGTTGTTTTGAGAATAATCCTGGCGCTTGGTGAGGATTGAACCAAGGACCTCAGGATTGGTAGGCAAGCACGTTAGCCACCAAGATACAGCACTACTACAACTACTATTAGTGTCTATTATGGAAGGTGTCCACTTACAAGAGGTGTCCAGACAGGGAGGTTTAAAAGTACCTCTAATGTAGCACACAAAATTTACCTTTTGTTTTCCAATTCAGGTGGTTTAATATCTACCCTAGTGAGAACACTTTCAAATGTTTTCTAAATTCATTTTGGCTGTTAGAATGTGATTTACATGTGTAACCAGCATACAAACATGTTAGGACACAATATATCAAATTACATTAAAAGTGAATCCACTTTAATGTAATAAAAAATAATTTTTGTTTCAATATAAAATATACTTGTTACCAACTGTGTATCAATATCTCAAGTTGTGAATCAATGTTGACATGTTATGTACTGTGTGGTACTGTACATAATATAGCAACAACAAATTTTCCCTTCATTTTATTGGCTTTCAATCCTCTCTTCTACTCACAATTTATGTTTTCCTTTTTACCAATCAATCAATTTGTTTGTTTTGCTGGACACAACTGTTGCAAAACAGAATTTATGGTTTATAAAAGTAAAAGCTGGTCCCATATTCAATATTATTATTCAATCTTGCTGTTTTAACTGGCTGAATATTATGTAGTATATTAAACAGCACGCTAGTATTATATCAAACCCCCATCCCAAAAGCCACTTTTACTTGACAAGAAACCCATTGATGTGCGTATGCGGCAGAAGTTGTGACCTGGATAATGGCAAACGCACAACTAGAACCACCTGTTAAAAATCAGCATTTTGCTTATTATCATGAGCAAAAAAGGTAACTTCACCTCCATTGCCGTTTATAGGGAGGAATTTGGCTAAAAGCTGATTACTTTTAATAAAAATTTGGTACATATTTTGATGGTTTCTTGTACATTTATTAGTTCATCTGATGTACATTTTTATTTTCGGTATTATTTTTCAAAAAACGATAAGATTTGCATGCAAAAGCGGTAGGTGGTAGGAAGGTGGAAAAAGCAATAGCCTACCACGTAATAAGTACGGTTGGCAGGTATGCACTAAAGGTTTTATCAGATTTTGAAAATCCAATATTTTGTGTAAAAAAATTAGAAAAAATGCGTTACAATATAGACCTATGCCTAGCACATCACGGTGAAGAGTTAACACATACCATGATAAAACTAACCAAGACAAAAAGTACTATGCAAAGGAGGCTATAATTTAAAAGCACTCTGTACATTATTATCTAAATCATTGGCGTAGCTTCTTTTTTGCATAATACAAATAAGCGCATTCACAATATAACTTCTGCTACACTCCTGGTTTAAGAGAAACAATTGCAGATAGTGTCTTGCTTAAAGATATAAAAGTACAAGCCTTGAGTTTGAGCTTCCGACCACTCTTACTACAGTATCATATTACTCTAAAACATAATCAGATAGGCCTAATAAGAATTATATGCAGTGGCAGCGCCAGGACTTCCCGGACAACAGGCAAGACCCCCGACAGGGAGAGCAGGGATGTAATTATGCTGGGTGGAGGTGTGTGGGGTTACCCACCCTAAAAATTTTCCACCTACCCCAAAGCCTATTTGAAGGCCTTCCACCCAGTCAAATTTCAACCTGCCACCCAACCTAAGCCTCTGAAAAAGGCAAAAATACTGTTTTTAATCATTTTATCACCCACCCTTACATTGCTGCTGCCCACCCATGGATTTTTCTAGCTACATCCCTGTGGGAGCACATCTGACAGGTTGGGCATGGTTGAGGTGGGCGTGTTCCTGGTTTTCAATTTGACAAGCAAAAATTATTTAAAAAAATAGTGCTTTTTTAGGCCATTTGGTATGAATGAAGGCTCAACTGGGATTTGACAATAAATACCTGCCAACTGTCACGCATTATGCGCTAGTCTCACGCATTGGAGACTATTTTTGACGTCTCACACATAATAATAATAATAATATGTGAAATTTATATAGCGCTTATTGCCAAGGCCTCTAAGCGCTTCACAATTAGTACCCCCAGTTATTGGGACAAACACCTATGGAATACAATCCATTCCATAACGTTTCAGCCGTAATCAGCGCATATGGCAATCGTACCTCCCAGGTACCCACTTATTCTCCTGGGTGGAGAGAGGCAACGTGGACAAAGTGTCCTGCCTAGGAACACAAACAGTCGACCAGAGTGAGTCTCGAACCACCGACCTCGTGATTGGAAGCCCGAAACGCCACCACTGCGCCAACTGCTTCCACATAAATTAATTTATCTAACGCATTAGCAAATTCCTCACACATAACCATTCATAACAATAGTTTTTATCACGCAAGACACAATATAGAGCAAAATACGGCAAAACCATCCTCAAAACAGCGATAATTTGGGCAGAAACGGGCAAAAAAAATTTTTTTTTTGCTTGTCAGATCGTAATTGAAGAGGATGTGGGCCAGAAAGTGGTGGCAGGGTTATTCTCTCGCATTGGAGCCAAAAAAAGTTGGCAGGTATACAATACCTATCCTACAAAGCAAATTTGTCCCCAACGAAACCTATAATCTTTCCCCTACAGGGGGAAAATGTTCCCTGATGGGAAGGCTTTAGTTCCCTAGCCTATCCTTCCCTCTGAAGCACCACCACTGGTTATATCAATACTATCAATACAATATATAATATCCAATAAAATGTTTGGATGTATCAGTACTTTAATCCTATCAGATGTCTGGGTTTTTCCTGTACTTTCATCCAATGAGATGTCTAGGATTTATCTGCACTTTCATCCAATCAGATGTCTGGTATTAATCTGTACTTTCATCCAATCGGATGTCTAAGATTTATCTGTACTTTCATCCAATCAGATGTCTAGAATTTTTCTGTACATTCATCCAATCAGATGTATGGGATTTATCTGAATATTCATCCAATCAGATGTATAGGATTTATCTGTACTTTCATCCAATCAGATGGATAGGATTTATCTGTACTTTCATCTAATCAGATGTCTATGATTTATCTGCACATTCATCCAATCAGATGTATAGGATTTATTTGTACTTTCATCCAATCGGATGTCTAGGATTTATCTGTACTTTCATCCAATCAGATGTCTAGAATTTTTCTGTACATTCATCTAATCAGATGTATAGGATTTATCTGTATATTCATCCAATCAGATGTATAGGATTTATCTGTACTTTCATCCAATCAGATGTATAGGATTTATCTGTACTTTCATCCAATCAGATGTCTATGATTTATCTGCACATTCATCCAATCAGATGTATAGGATTTATCTGTACTTTCATCAAATCAGATGTATATGATTTAAATGTACTTTCATCCAATCAGATGTATAGGGTTTATCTGTACTTTCATCTAATCAGATGTATAGGATTTATCTGTACATTCATCCAATCAGGTGTATAGGATTTATCTGTATTTTCATCCCATCAGATGTATATGATGTATCTGTACTTTCATCCAATCAGATGTATAGGATTTATCTGTAGGCCTACTTTCATCCAATCAGATGTCTGGCATTCATTAGAACTTTAATCGAACCCTTTCATTCAATGAGATTTTTGGGATTTATCTGTACATTAATCCAATCAAATGTTAGCCCTTTTATCTACTCGGATGTCTCGAATTTGTCAGTACTGTCATCCAATCACATGTCTGGGATTTATCTGTATTTTCATTCAATCAGATTTCAGGAATTTGTCAGTAATTTTATCCAATCAGATGTCTGGAATTATCTGTACTTTCATCCAATCAGATGTCTAGGATTTATCTGTACTTTCATCTAATCAGATATTTGGGATTTACCAATACCTTCATCCAATATATGGGATTTATCTTTACTTTATCCAATCCGGTGTGAGATTACCTGCACGTTCATTTAAAGATTTTTGTGTCCCTAAGTTTTACTACACTTGTTTACAATCACATGCATGCATATTAGTATCAGTCTGTTTTGCCAATCAATTTTCCAAAAGTAACTAAACTTTTACCTGAGAGCAAACCATTATTACACTAGACCTAGATTATTACTGGTAAAGGACCATAAGGAAGTCTGTCTTTTAATTTACAAACATACATTTTTTTTCCATTTGTGCTTTTACAAAATTCTACAAAACTATATCAGCAACAACTAATATGTGATTTCTCACCACAAAATTAATTGCATCATAGGTGAGATCAAATTGAGATAATCACAAAAATAGGTTTAAAGTCAAATTTTTGAGAAATTTAGTTTTAATCAGTTGGGAGTATTTTGGTACTTATATTTGATTACACCATATTTTCTTGGTCAGTTTTTATGCAAAGTGGCTTTCCTGCAGATTTTTGAGATTCATGGTCTTTTAATTGTTAATTCTTAGATTGCTTTATGGTTTATTTCTCAAATCCGTGTTTCCATACAAGAAAATTTAAACTGCTCATATCTTTGGGTCTACTTATCCAATGCATGTCATTCAAAGTATAGAGTACAGTTTATATTATGCTCTATTAGAAGGTATCAATAAATCAATTTCACTAAGAAACTCATTTTTTTATTGACATCTCACACATTCATTATACAAAAATCCATTGCTAACTCTAACCATTCACCAAGTCGCCAATGGCTCGTTCTCAATTGGCTAAAATATAAATGGCCTCTTTTGCAAAATTGGCTGTATGAAAATCCCCAAAAAATGTTTATGTTGCAGCCATTTTCATCTGTGTTTGTTTTTTTTTTAATTTAGCTAAAAAATTATAATTGGGCCAAAAATATCTACATCAGTTTGCCTAAGAAAAATTTGACCATAGAAATCATTATTCCTGTAAAGTAGTTTGATATTTTAAGATAAGATAAGATAATTCATTGGTCCATCAAAAAGCTGGAAATTCAGTTTCTATGGCATATTACACATAATATAAAATGACACATAATTTAAAATGGTATACTGTATTACATATACATATACAAATAAAATTCAATAAAATTATATTATTGCTATTACTATCATTATCATTACAAACATAAAACACATACAAATCCATTAAAAGTGTATAAAACCAACAATAAAATAATTATTATTATCACCAAAAATTAGGCCTACTACCGTTAAAATCGAATCATATATCGTATCATTATTATCACCACCATTATCATTATCATCTTGATGAGCATTGATTATATAATCTTATTGAATTCATTACAAACGAAAAATTGTTTCTAGTGTGTCGAACGGGGAGCCCTTAATCTAACACCGGAACGCATTAATACAAATTGATTATATAGAGGATGTGTTTCATCTAACATAATTGCTTTAAGCTTTCTTATAACATTTTCTTCGTACAGAGCATTTATAGTTTTAATTTCACAACCAATGCATCGTTCTGCTGACCGTCTGACCCTTTCAAATTTATTCTTATTTTCCATTTTCCAAAATTACATATTAAACAAAAATTAGGAATACTTTGAATAACTGATCAAAAAAATCAATTAAAATTAAAAATCAGATTTTATTTAATTTTTTTTCTTATTTACTTTGTAGTCTAGTGATAGCATTTAATGCATTTTCACTTTAAATTTGTTTTAAATGAATAATAAATTCAATCCAGAGTGTTACAATAGTCGCACGTTTGCAATTTCGAATTTAATCTCTTTTTCAAAATAGAGTCCTGTTCATTTTTTAAAGAATTTAAACAAACCAGATAAAGAATACCCTCTAACCAATGATATTTCCATGACCTATTGATATAATGAATGATGATCACAAACAATAATATCCTAAACACCCCTTCTTAATTGATAATGAATGTGTTACAATTTCTTATTTTACTGGCCTTGGTCTGCAATTTGACCCAAAAAAGGGGTTGTACTTTTCGGCAAAATCATTGGCAGTAAGAGATGTAGGTTGACGAAGTGCGTTAACCTAATAGATGCCATTGCTTCCCTCTACTGTCATAAGAATTGTCTCAGGTATAATCAATAAACTCTACATGACCTTTTTTAATAATTATGATTACAGCATTTACCCCTGATTGCCGCAAGCAGTATGTTATCTAACCCCCTTACAACCTGTTCATCCTGACACAGGTGTAATCTTTTTTCTATTTATATTCTGAATTCTTGGTAGAAATTGTTATTTTAACATTTTTTATTTATCTCATAGGCAGGTTACTCAACTTTAGTCCTATGCTGTACTTTCCTCAGGTTCTATTATTTTAATTATTATTTATCCCTAACATTACTTGTATATTTTCTTATCTAGTATGCTGCTTCGTTCAACTCTAGCCCTAACAAAATGATGAG
>JAOTQE010021225.1:0-10646 GCA_025631205.1 Nesometra sesokonis | reverse complement strand
ATCCAGTGTACACTAGAATTATCGACTATTATTGCTTGTTGATGAAATTCAAACAAATGCATGTATAGCATTCCCGGTTATTTGCATATATCTGGCCAACGTTATAAAAGCTTACGTTTTGGCTGTAGAATAATAGTAACAACCCAACTAGTCTGTAGTCTGTGTACAAGCATGTATCAATTCAGAACGGAACTATATAAAATACCCGGATGATTTTGTTTGATATCATAGAGTTTTTACTGTACAGTACTGTTTAATTACTCTTTGGAATTTGGAGATTTTAAAAAAATTATATTATAATTTTACTCTATGAAGCTTTAACTTAAATAAAAGTGGAATGAACGAACGAGTGAGCAAACGAATGAATATATTAGGTTAATAAAAAAGGTGTTAGAAGACGTGGGTCTAGGGTACAAAAATGTTTTGTATAGATGATCTCTGGTGCACTCTATGAGGGACATACAGTGTTCACATGAACCTCAAAACAAAAGCTACCATGTCTTAACATCAGTTGGAGATATTTTAAACCCTGAGCATGAGAATGGTCTCAGATATACATGAGTCTCATGCGGTATTCGTGAGATATGCGTGTTGTAATGGTAAACAGTTTTCGTTTTTATTGACCTACTATGACCTCAAGTTAAGGAATAGTCTAAACATAAAAAGTATAAGAAAATAGGTCTCAACTTTGCCCATAGAAAAAAATTGTACATTAATGCGCATACTTTTTTTTAACGAAAAAGAAGGGGCGGAATAATGAGACTTAAACCCTCCCCCTCCCCAAATTGACCTAAAATGTTGTATTTCGTTGCCGTTATGACAACGGACTGGGAGATAGAAACAAAGAAAACATAGGGGCAGGCTTGCCAAAATACAAAATCAAATAGGCTTTTAAGCCTCCCCAACCCCCACTCGCAATCCCGGATCCACCCCTGCATAGGGTTCAATATACCTCAAAATAACGCCCACTAAATACAAATTAGTATTCCAAAACAATTAAGTTTTTAATCAATATACGAGATTTTATAGTATATGAGTGAAAGAAGAGTCTTATGTTGAATGCATGGGGTGTCCTCTATTTGATTCACTGCTTCATCAATATTGATTGCGAGGTGCAAAAACTGAGCGGGGAAGGATAAAAAAATATTTATTTTACCCAAAAAAATCGTGGATACCCCACTCCCTTACATCCACTCCTATCCTAGTTTGGCCAACTGATAATGTCTTAATAGGTTTTTTTCTTTAGGATTGCACAAATTGCTCTTTGAATCAGATGGTTTCCATAAATGTATCGTCGCAGAACATCAAAGCCCCGATGGAAACATGGAGGTGGTTGGGTACAGTATGTATTGTATTAATAGTACCTCGTGGTATGGTAAAGTCATCTTCATGGATGACCTTTACGTCAAACAAGGATTCAGAAGTACGTTTGTTTATAATTTAAACAAGTGTATAGGGTATGATTTAGGGGGGGGGGGGCGGACCCCCTTCGGAAAGTAGTATATCCATATTATTATCATTGTCTATAAAACGAAAAATATTCAGCAATCATAAGACAAGAATTGATTCCTTAACACGCCCCTGAGGCAGTTTCCGGATATCTAAAGATCAAAATTGAATGACCCCCCCACTAAATCTTTGACCCTCTCCCAGCCCTCTTTTCCAAAAGTCCGCATCCGCCCTTGGAGTATATGTTTTCACATTAAAGCGTCGCAACCAAACTTGTTTCTATTTTACTCCAGCAGTTTTTAACCTTTTCTTTGATATATTTACAGATTTATTCAAAAAACATATTACCATCGTTTATACTAGGCTATAACATGTGCAACCATCTGAGGTGTAATGTACAAATTAAAAATTAAAAAAAATATTCTAGCAAGCTGATGTTGAAACTCAGCATCAGCCTGAAAAGGAATCCTCATAATTGATTTTTATGGGATAAAAATGAAGTGTTATGAATTTGCCTCCAGCACCTGAATTCGTGAAAAAATGATGCCTACCTGCATGAATAGCTCGGTGAAATGTAGATATTTGAAATTGCTAGTATTACAAGTAAACAAACTTTCCTTAAAGATGTATTGTCACTTGAAAATGACAAAAATGGATTTTAAAATTAACTTGCTTATTTTAAAGAAATACATAAGTTATGGCCATGAAAATAGAAATTAGGGTATTTAAACAATGTTTACCCATACTTTTGCATTGTTACATGCTAAAAATAGTCGAAAACATCAAAAAGGCTGGAAGCCTCTTAAATTTTCGTCATTCTTCACTGTAAAATCTTATTAAACAATTTTTAAATACACAAATTTCTAGTCCCAAGTTCTTAAATTTGATGTCACTTTGATATGAGTAGGTTAATTTAAAAATTAATGTTGATTATTTTTTGACCATTTTCAAGTGGCAATACATCTTTAATGCTTGCCAGCTATTTAATTAACAATATACATTCAGCAAATTTTTATAGCACTAAATAATTGGTCGGTCTATTTTCACAGATTGCAAGTCTTCCAAAGAATTGCTGTACATTTCCAGAATCCATGATGAAACATGGAAATCATCGTATAGGGATTAACGACGACACGACGACATTCCGAATTTATCTCCAGTGCTATTTAATCACGGAAAACGGGTACGCTGGGAAGGATACCCCACCTAAAGTTTCTACTGCAAACTATTACAAATTGTCTATTTACGACAAAACCACTAAAATCTTACATAATATCGTTATATTGGAAGCACCAAAATCGTGTGCTATTTTGCAATTAAGAAACCTAAATTAATTAAAATAAAAAAAAAATTGATTTAAGGTAGGAGAATCAAAGGACCACTTAGTCACTGTTAAATGTGGTTAATTTATAGTTTGCACCATTGTTGCTTATCTTTTAGGACGAGGATACGGACGAGCGCTGGTGACAAAAGTTGCACAGGTAAGCATAATATATTAATATGACAGACTTTAATAATAAAATTGGAAATGAGACGAAAGAGTATGGAAGAAACTGTTTTATCTTATTTGTTGTGCGAGTGAGCTGCTAGAAACAATGAATAACATGTACGCACACACAAAATAGTACCAGTTTGTTTCCATTGAATACAGCAGTTACACCAAGGAGACTGGCTTTATTGTAACAGTTATTTATCGAGGAGGTACAACAAGTTATTTTACACTTTAATTTGTGTTGTAGTACGTCAACGGTTGCTCACGCAAGCTCCGTAACCACCCTTTCATTCTCGTGTCAAACTCTCGAATCTTCTATTGATATATTCCATGTTTCGTTAAATAGTCTGCAAAACAGTCATTGAACACAACGTATCATTGTGGGGATTAAGGTAGTTAACAGATATTTTATACCTAGACAAAGTGATTAGTGGCTAACCGTTGCGCACCTAGGTGACGTCTACGTTACCGTCATCATTTTGAAAAAAAAATCTCAAATTGCGCTTTCCTTTACTATTTTACTTGAGACTATAGTTACTCAGTTCCCCAGGATTAGCCTGGAGTCTCCAGGAATTTTGCTTTGTCTCCCGGGCTCCAGGAAATACAAAACTGTTTCCAGGAATTTGAAATTTTCGTGATTAGCTCCAGGATTTTTGATAAAATTAGCAATATAAAAAAATATGTAGCCTAGTATTTTTCATTTATTTTAAAACTAAATGGTATTTTCAAGGTTTGTTTGTAAATAATTGTAGGAAATATAATAGTAAACACCTTTCATTTGGAAAAATCAAAGCATTTTTTTCCATTGACTTCACTTTTAGATGCCCAATATATAGCACCCAAAAACAGTTACGGATGCTGACCGACAAAATCTCCAGGATTTCTGATTTTCCAACTTGGGACCTTTGGTTCGGTGTTTGGTTACTCTACTATAGCACATACGGCATTAGTTGGAACTTTTCATTTCGTCACTAACGGGTCTGTTTCTACTTGCCGATTTCAGAGATACGATTTTACTTTTTATCGTTGCTAAATTTTCATTATTTTGCTTTCAGATTGGTGTAGAATATGGTGCTAACACAATGGAGTGGGCAGTAGTGGGGGACAATATGCCGGCTGTAAAACTCTACGATTCCATTGGCTCTAAAAACCTGACCACTACATGTAAATGGCACACGGTCGTATTACCTCAAGAGCAATTGTTACAATTGGCTAAAAATAAATAAACTGAGATCTTTATTTTTTTAAAGCTGGGTATACAGAGCTTCTAAGTTGGAAAACTAGAAATTTTGGAAATTTTGTCGGCCAGCGTTCGTACTGTTTTGGGGTACTGTATGGTGATGGGCATCTAAAAGTGAAATTATATGACCGACAATGCTTTGATATTATTACAAATAAGGTGTTTACTATTATATTTGGTGCAAATTAATTAACTAATTAACAGCTCCCTGGTACACCAAACCTTCAAAATACCATAGTGTCTAAATAAATAAAAAGTACAACATATTTTGGTGTTTATATCAAAAATCCTGGAGATAATCGTGACAAATTCAAATTCCTGGAGAAAATTGGGTACCGGTATCTTCTGGAACCCAGGAGATGAGACCAATTTCATGGGGACTCCATGCTAATCTTGGAGACTTGGGAACCCTGAATACAGTATATAACAAACAGTTAACATGAAGAAGGATTAGAAATAACCATATCAGAGATTCCAAGTTTGAGAAGTGAAAAATCAGGATATTTTATGCCGGCTGCTTTGTCAATCAAATTTGCGTGAATGCAAATGTGCGACGCGGCACAATTAAAAACATAACACAGAAAACATACATTACAATATGTAAAAATATCTACTGTATATTATTGTATATAAATTGTATTTAACACTCAGCAGAGCTGGTATATTTTGAAGGGACAACCAATTTTGCTTCTAGGCTAGGTCAAGACCCACTCTGAATATTTTGGGAGACACTTAAAATTTTCAGGAGAAAATGTATGTTTTCAGGAGGGTGGGAGATGACTCAAAAAAATCGGGAGACTCCTGCAATTTTCAGAACACTTGGGACCTCTGCCATATTCCTAATGTTCCAGTATTTTACTAGTAATCGTATAGTTTTCGTAAACCTCCATTACACATTAAGAAACAGAACACCTTACACCCTTTAAAAATGTTGTCTATGTTTGTTAGGAAACAATGTCAAAATTATTCTACTTCAGTTAATGCAGTACTATTATTATTATGTCTGCATTGACACACAAGGCTCATCACGAAATGTTGTTTTCAGTTATTCTCTTTTCAGCTACTGGACTAATACTGTTGTAGCTGAATTACTGCAGTAACTGCATCGGCATAATTTTGAAATGATCCCAAGGCCTCGTTCTTTTCTTTTTAAAATAAAGTACATAAGATCATTTTGCAGTATTAAACTTTCCAACATTATGAATGAATTTTCCATCTTTCTTTTTATTATACAGCATTAGAAATTTAAAAATTACTGCCAGGTGAATTTTCATTGTTGGCTTTAGCTGTTTAATCCAAGGGGTTATTATAATAATAGACATACAGTGGCAGACCTGGGCGGGGTATAGAAGAGTAACTCCCCCTACTTCTTCACAACCCTAAGTTGTGAACAAAAAAGATTCCAATTCGCTATAACCTCTGATATTGGGAGAGACGAAAAAAAATGAGTGAATATCGTTTCTCTCTTTTTTTACCAGGAACAATACCTACATGACGGCAAGTCCTCGGATGGACCTTGTCACAGTTATTAGAGGTCGGTTATTGTTATTAGGCACAAGTAGTTTGAGTATAAAAAAACACACTTTACGCACGACCATCACTAACTCAAGCGAGAAGGAATTATCAATACTTTGTTATAAACCACAAGATTGAGGTGGTCGTCAGTTTCTTGGTTACTTATGCAAGGAGGTATTATACATTGTCAGGAATCTTTATCAACCAACAGATTTAGACCTTCAATTGGTTGGTTTGTGTACCTTGCCACATCACTAGAGGTAATGGGTTCATTTTATATTATTGATGTAATCTCGTCTTTCTATATTGTTTATTGTAATTTCTTTTTGAATTGTTGAAAATAAACTTATTATTGAAGTATCAAGTTATTGACCATGAGTCATTTTAATATCAATCTCTCACTATTTATGCAAGAAGCCACTATAAACCAACAGATTTAGAAGGTTGTCAGTTGTTAGTTGGTGTACCTTGTCACAATCACTAGATGTAATGGTTCTTATTTACCCTAAGCAGTTGGGAGTAAAATTCCCTGACCATTACTCACTTATTTATGCAAGAAGTCGCTATAAACCAACAGAATGTTGTCAGTTGTTAGTTGGTGTACCTTGCCACCAGTCACTAGATGTAATGTGTTTTTGGTGTAACTTGCCACGTTCACCAAATGTAATGGTTGTTATTGACCTTAAGCAGTTGAAGTATAAAGCTCTGTCCGTCACTTATCTATTTGAGAAAGGGCTATAAATGCAATTTCATTAATGCATACCAACCAACAGATATCAAAGATCATCTGCTGGTTAGTTGGGCACCTTGCCACAGTCACTAGATGCAATGGGTTCATATTGACCTCCAACAGTTTGAGTATAAATCTCTGGCAATTACTCACTTTCACAAGAAGGAACTATAAATTTATCCGTAATCCATATTTGATCAACACATACAGATGGTCGTCAAAGTTTGTTGGTTGGTGTACCTTGCCACAATAAATTTAACAAGCTCCTACTGACCATGGGAAATTTTGAATAAAATGCACAGCTACAATTTATGCATTGACCATCACTCACTCATACAGATGGTCAGATAAACTTTATGCAGGTAATTAATATCCTTAATATAATTCACTCATCATCAAGTTACAATTACTTTTCGCCAGAGTCCTCCACATAGACAAGATCTGCTCCATCTTTGTTCCCAGGCTATCATTGTTGATGTCTTTGTAGGTGACTTCAGCAGAGAAATACAGGAACATCTGAAAAATATACATTGAAATTTTTTATAATAATGTGCAATCAATTCCGTAATTAATCAATAACTCAACTTTCATTTTTTACTTATCCCTCCTTTTTCTGGGCTCCGCCACATATTATTATTACTGTACCCGAAAGGTCCATTAATCAACTAATAAGTACATGTAGTGCGTGCTCCGGGCGATGCGGTGCGCGGTGGCGTGGATATATATTTTTTTTTTTTTCTTTTTCTTGTGATTTATTTAATTATTTTTTATATATACATATTATATCTCAATCATTATTTTTTCTCTCCTGTAGTTACGATGGTGGGTCAAACAAAACACCACTATGGTTTACTGATCTTCCTTTCCTTTGTTGCATTTTCTCAATTAAGAATGACCTATTTTATCAATAGCCTATTATTTTGTATTATCCTAGTAAGTTGATTTCGTTCATGTTTGTTATGTTTTTTTTTTATGCTTCATCTGATAAAATTAAATTTTATTTGATTTCAAAACTTCAGTTTTAATATTTTATGAGGATTTAGAAAACAAGTAATGTACAATTGGTGATTTTAAACAAACATAGTAAATTAAGCTCTCAACATGGGGACATATTCCCTGCCATATTTACAGTTTTGAATGAAATCAGAACTTAAGCAGGCAGTAAAGATTTAGTGCTCCATCAGAAGATATTTAAAAAACATCACACAGAATCTACATGTCAACATTACTTCCAGGATAAATTCATAACACTGTTAAATACTAGTAGATCCAAGTATTGAACCCTGGGGAACACCTAACTGTACAAGGCTGTGAAATAAAGTTGCTACTCTGAAAATAACACTTTTTTCACTGCTGATTTTGTGAAACATCTATCCATACTATATAATATAAAAAATAAAATTTAAATCTATCTACACCCATCTAGCACCTAAAATAGAATCTGCACGCTTTCAAACAGAATATTTTTAATATAATATACCTTGTGCAACGCTTGAGTTCCTCAGGAGGGGAAACCCCTAGATGTAGCCTTCGTACAACATCATGTTTCTGGTGGACTTTATCGGTCAATGACCTGGTGTTAACTTCTGCAGGATGACCTGGGCTGAAGGTTGCTACTGTGATCATGTGACCGGGTGGGTTGTCAAACTGAAAGGTCAAGGCCTGCCGACTATGTATATGGAGCTTGCCAATGATTCCTGAAATGTGTCAATAAAGAATAAGTTAAATATAGTCAGCTATGTAAAAAAAACCTATCAGTCTTCAGGCATGCCATTTTGCCCGATTTGCTAGTTTTTTATACGTTTCATTTGAATTTCCTGGCCATCACACCCACACACACACACACTTACGTGATTTCAGCGCCGAACAGGGACATGCGTGTTTTTCATGTCCACCGGAGACTACCCTTCAAAAGCATCGACCAATGATATCGCATGTTTTCAATTAACTGTGTAGGCTCAGAATACTGTCTTTTGCGATGTAATTGAGGAGCAAACATTGAACATTATAGAATGTACACAGAAGAGTGTATAGAAAACAGATCTTGCACATTTTTTTTAAAATGTACGGCCAAAACTTGTAACCTGCTCAAAAATTTGTTAAAACATATTAAAACCATAGGGGAACCTCGTTTGGGGTTATGGCCGCGAGTTCTAAAATCGGGGATATCCCTGTTTCGCAGTGTATCCCCTATTTGTAGGTGTATATTCAGCCAAATGTTGCCGTTCGGCGGCCAAAACACGTGCAAACACACACACACAAAACTTGGATAAACTGTAAAATATCGCAGAATTCTTTATTTTCACCGCAATAAACATATAATAAAATTTATGCACAAACACACTTATCTCTTGAGACGTTCACATTTTTTGACAGCTTTTAAAATATACAACAAAATAAAAAAATATTGACATAATTTACCTTCAGTTACTGGTTGATACTCCATACTGCGAATCAGTATCTGACTTGGGAGAAGAATACACTCATCTAAGATGAAAAGAAATATAATATACTAATATTTATACTAGAAAGAAGAAGAAAAAATGTATACAGCACATGAATAAAAAACAATAAAAAGCTTCACAAACAACATTGATGAAGGCCTAGTCAACAAGTGGTCTATTAGCTTCCAGGCTAGTAGGAATGTCCTTTTAGCAATAGTAGAATCTACTAGCCTTTAAATTAGTGGCAACACTGATGGGATCGATCCAAAACCATCCAAGTTTTACTCTCAGATCAGAATACACCTAGGTCTAACATGGAGGAAATGTAGGCCTAGAACAAACATTGATGTTCCTTTATCCTAGCGATCTACTCGCTTTGATATTTACCAAAAACAGAATCTTCCAATTTGTACCTGCTTACTACAATGCCACAATATATCCATCAAATAAAAGCCACTAGAATAAATATAAACAGGCACCCCATGCCAACAACTAGAAAACCCTGAAAAACATATCAATCACATAAAAAAACATCCCTTACCAACAATAGAATCTTCCAGTTTGACATGCATGTCTTCTTTGCCACTGGCCCAGATGCTTGTGAGTAGTTTATATAGTAATGAAAGGCCATCAAGCCCAGCTGAGGTAACAGTGAAGACAGGTAGGCACAGGGGTTCCTTCTCACCAAACACTTTAATGATTACTAGTAGTTGCCTAAGCATGGACAGTGTGTTGGCATCATAGAGAATACTCACCTAGCAAATAAACATAGTGCAGTAGTTTACAAATAGTAATGTAATGTAGTAGGACTTATATAGCACATTATACAGTCAAATCTTAAGGCACTGTGGACCAGATGTTACACATTCATATGATTTTCTACACCCCTAAGGGTCATGTCATATTCTGCTGCCTGATACAGGTGCTCATTCATCTGTTCACAACAGGGGATGTATGGACTAGTACACAAGGGTAACTTCCCTACTCGTCTTGAAAGATATACTGGGTACTTCATAGTGCACATGGGCCGTATGTGTACACTAGCAAATTTGTACACGAGGTACGTTCCCAAACGATCCTGTAAATAATCGAGCGGTACTGGGTCTGGACAATTACATTCATGATCTCAACAAGACGTATTCATTCATGATAAGTATCACAATTATACTATGCAGACTGTAATTTATAGGGTCGCTTTTATGATAGCGGCCTTTTTGGCTATAGTGGAAGTCCCCCTGATCCATAATGTTAAATTTTGTTTACAGTATATTGATTATTGTAATTTGTACTTTGCTGTGGATCAAATAAATAATATTTGATTTGATTTGATTTTTTTTTTTGGTGGAGAAATCCTCTCCTATGGTGACAGTAGAATCGTCCCGGGACCATACTTAACTTTGACTTGAGCGATATGAGGAAATTGTTTGAAAGATGTTAATGATAGTTGATATAATTTACATTAAGGTTTTAGGTCTATTGTTTATATGTAATTAAGATGATAATACTGTATGTGCCGTAACTGTCTGTTTGAAAAATAAGAAATTAGTATTTTGTGAGGTCTCACCACAAAATGAGTCGCATCGTAGGTGAGATCAGGTTGAGATAATCAACAAAATAGGTCTGAAGTCAAATTTTTAAGAAATTTAGTTTCAATGAATTGTGAGTACTATGGTACATATATTTCATCATAATATAATTTTTACGAATTAAAAGACGCTTACTATATAACTGTACAATAAAATTTAATGACAAAAAAGTTCGACGTTTCGGAACCAT
>JAOTQE010021214.1:0-10647 GCA_025631205.1 Nesometra sesokonis | reverse complement strand
CTCCAAACTTTAAGTTTGGAGAAAACTGTATTTGAAAATTGTTTATCCGTATACACCTTTTATATGTTCGAACTTCGATTATTCATAACTTCGCAAGGAAACATATGAAACTGATTTGTTTTGCATGTTAAAGATTGTAGTTTTATAATCCATAATTATATTTTCAATTTTCCGACTTATGTCTCATTTGGCTTGGCTCTGCCACAGTCATATTTACCATATATACATGCTGTTGTTATTGCTTTACACCTCTAAAGGGAAGTTATTCCAGTACTCAGGGTGACAATCATAGCAACAAAATAAAAGTCAGTCTATATTTGTAGTTGACGTGAATTTCAGGGGGTACCTCTGGGGGACACGTCCCATGGTTTTCACCCATGCTTTAGAAACTAAATTGGATATCAAAACCAATGAGATGTTGCAAGATATATTTTGTTTTATGTATAAATTCAATATTCTTTGTAGATTGACAAATGCATTGTATTTTTAACTCATTTATATTAACTTGATTTATTTTGTAAACCATTTATACAAAACAATGCGTTGCCAACAATTCTTTGTTTTACTATTAAGAACAAGTTTTAACAGATTTACTGTATATAATATAGATCATGGGTGAAGGATTTTATGCCTCGTTCCAAGTGTAGTTATATGAGAACAAAAGAAGTTACTAGATATGATTTGGCAAAAAGTTTGTAGTCAATTTTTTGATTTTCTGTGGTGTGCACCCAGTAATGTAAATGGTGAAAAAATTATTTGAATTTGTATATTTGGATTTATTTTGGTTTGTTTATAAACTTATTTCTAGGAAAAAACCAATCTTGATTATAGTAATTAAATATTGTATCTTATTCTTTTTTATCTTTATACAAAAATACGCACTTCAGCTTAGTTAGTAAAAATTTATTATTATTGCATAAAATCTTTAAAATGTGTATCATTATATATTTAAAATATTCTGCATTTTTTATGTAGTATTTGTAAAAACAAACTTTTCGTTAAATACAGTATATATATCTAAACATTTTAAATTGCCTGAAAACAACCCCAGAAATTTTGATAAATTACTAAACATTTTTAACCACCGAACAAAACAATTGTAAGTGCAACTCTCCTGCATTGATTTTGATGTGTACTGAGCTAAATTCTCTTTAATCAATGTTCGTGTACTGACTAAGTGTTTTTGCCCTCCCTATGTTATAATAGAGCCAATGGCAATACCAGGATTTTAAAAGGGTAGTTTAATTTTTAGAGAACATTGGTGCAAATCATTGGTGGTTATCCCCATTTTCTATTGTTTATATCAACATTTATCCACAATATTATTCAGGCTATTGATGTACAGATAAATAAAATACAATACTTGTTTAATATTTAAGAGTTTTTTTTAGTTTATTTTTAAGCTGTCAACACCCTGTCAATGGTCCACTCATTTGGGTTTTTAAAATGTTGCCAGAGAAAAGACGGAAACCACAGAAACAGAATATTTTAAACTCACAAAAATATTTTGTTTTTGCGAACATCAACACACCTTTTAGTGAGTTTGACTGGGTATCATGTGTATATGGATTATTCATAAACTCCTACTGTACCATATTGTGCATCCAGTTAATTAAGTTCACCTTTAACAGCTATTTTATCAATTACCTCCTGACAATTGAGCAGTTTATGAATAATCCATATACGGGGCTGTAGCCACGCCATATAAAGTGGTCAGGTTGCGAGCAAACCAAGAGATCCAGAAGCCCAAGCCCCTACAAAATTTCCTATTTTTATATTCTTTAGACATATTTTAATGATATATTTGTGTAATATCATAATTATTTGAAAGGTTTAGAATCGATGTTAAATTTCAAAAACACAATTATTGTTCAAACATCTGAAAACCACACATAAACATAAAAATCCAACATGTAAGGAAGTTTTATTTTTAAAAAAGGTTTTTGCTAGGCAGAGGGTCGAATCCAAACACTTAAAAAAACGAAGTTTGTAGTTTTAACGTACCCAAAACCCACCATGGTTAGGGACATTTTAGAAAGTAACACCTCTAGATGCTTGGAGACGACACTCATACATATAAAATGCATTCTTCTCACAATTCCGAAATGACTGTCACTATTTAAATTAAAAAATGAAACCACTCCCACCTCATAGTATGATTGGGGCTGATGTACAGACATTGTAGAATGACACGATCAGATGCTCGGAAATCGCATTAAACATTTTAAAGCTTTTAAAATAAATTATAATCTAAGCCCCCTGATCATTACTTCTACGAATGGAATGTCTTGTCGTGGAACCGCAACGCTATTGTCCAGACCCAGTACCGTTCATTTATCGTTCGGGAAATCTACGCAAAAAAAAATAATCTCAATCCCCTTATGATTGAGCTAGTTGTATTATAAGGAGGCACCTCTGGGTATTCGAAAATGGCACTCTTTAATATTAATTTTATATTTAATTTAACACAATTGATGCACTAAGAGGGTTTTTAACATAGGAAGTAGAAGGGGATTCTGCTTATAAGGGGATCAATGTCCTCAAAAGGTTTGAGGGGTTCGGCATAGAATCAATTGTGGTTAGATGACCATAAATAAAAATAGTGAGTTAAATTAATCACACTTTATATTATACAATACATTGTAATGTTTCCCAATGCAGCTTGCTGTAGGACGATCAATGTGGGATGTGGTCAGGTTGAAACCGTGGTTACAGCCCTGATATAATGCACTTACTACCCAATCAAACTCGATGACCAAAAATATTGGTTGGCTATAAAAATTCATTCATCCCCATGTCAAGATCCCTTTATCAGTATAAACTGTATAATAATATGTAAAGCATGGAGTATTTGCCAACCCTCTTTGAAGGCAACACAGTCCACTGGCATACAGTTTGGTGGTCATCAACTAGAAATGGCTGATGATTACACAGGAGCCTCAATTTGTCACCACAAAATCCCTGTAGATTTTCCAGTGGTCATCCATCAACCATTTGTAATGTATATGCTTCCTAAATGTGTGTATCCTTGCTTTTCAAAAAAACATTGCTAAATTTCACTACATAGTCGCTTATTCGAAAGGTCCACTAATCGACTTCAAGTAAGAAAGTATAATGCATGCTCCAAGCAATGAGATACACGGCATCATGACAGGATTCAATATTTCGACATAAATTATGACATCAGGAATCATTCCTGATGATGACATTATTTATGTTATGTATTGAATGGTAAAATATCGATGGCGTTTATATCATTGCTTGGAGTATGCATTATACTATCTTATTTGCTTATTGTCAAAAAAAATATCTAATTGTGAAACTTTCACAAAACCTGGAGGATTTCCTAAAAAAAAAATTTAAATTCCAGGAGAAAATTTCACATTTCTGGGGACCCAGAATATGACCCAAAATTTTTGGTGGCTCCAGAACAATTTAGGATTAAGATTACAGGTTATGTTTAGCAGTCTGCCATCTGTGCAACTGTAGACAATCTGGTGGTGCTGGTCTGTTTATGCGATCGATCAACTGTTGGTCAACAATAAATAGCTACTGCTACACTGCTAAACAATTGCACCAACTCATATCTAAATTGCATCCTCAAATCCTGTCATAAATCAGCAAAGAAGTCGTCACTTCTTGATGACTTTAAACGTTTTGATTTGTCCTTTTTCTTTGCTTTTTCCTTTACACTCAAATCTATGTCTTCTAAACCGGACACATTCCAGAATTTAATCTTCTGGTCATGAGAGCAGCTGGCTAATAGTTCTCCATCAGATGATACATCCAGACTCTCTACTGGAAACCCATCATGGTCACCTACTACTCCTAGAAATCGATTTGGTAAAATATTCACAGCCCTAAAAAATAAAACAAACTGTTTAGTAAAATACCCGAATGATAAACAAGCAATAATAATAATAATATGTGACATTTATATAGTGCTTATTGCCAAGGCCTTTAAGAGCTTCACAGTTATTACCCCAGTCATTGGAACAAACACCATAATGTTGCAGCTGTATTCAGCACATATGGCATTTGTACCTCCCAGGTACCCACTTATACTCCTGGGTGGATAAAGGCAACGAGGATAAAGTATCTTGCCTAGGAACACAAACAGCCGCCCAGAGTGAGACTCAAACCACCGACCTCGTGATTGGAAGTCCGAAACGCAACCGCTGCGCCAACTGCTTCAATCTGCTGGACATGATTTAAGCTCCACAACAAACTATTCATTTATAGAAGTACTGATGAAACAAGCTTAAATCAAGCTATACCCTGGAACATACAACAGAGACTATGTGGACTATTCTTGTACGGTATTGTATGTGATCACTATTTATTTATAGAAGTACTGATGAAACAAACTTAAATCAAGCTATACCCTGGAACATACAACAAACTACATGGATAAGGTTGACTGTTCTTGTACGGTATTGTATGTGATCACTATTCATTTATAGAAGTACTGATGAAACAAACTTAAATCAAGCTATACCCTGGAACATACAATAGATTACATGGATAAGGTTGACTGTTCTTGTATGGTATTGTATGTGATCACTATTCATTTATAGAAGTACTGATGAAACAATCTTAAATCAAGCTATACCCTGGAACATACAACAGATTATGTGGATAAGGTTGACTGTTCTTGTATGGTATTGTATGTGATCACTCATATGCAACAATTGTATGGTTTTTCTTCGAGAAGAGCGAACAAGGAAAAAAAGTACAGTAAGTCTAATGACGACAACTTAGAGTTTTCTAAATATCTGCTTAAAGGGTACATTTCTTTAATTTTTTAAACAAAATCAGAGAAATTATTTTCCATTGAATAGGCACGCACATTTTTTTTTGCTTGTCAAAATCAAACCGGAAACCATGCCCACCTGAACCTGGAACAAAAGTGACTTTAAAAGTTTAAACATTTGTCAAAAAGTGGTCTGGAAAAGGCCTGACCAGCCGGATGGTTTTTGCCAGCCTTGTAAAATAATAAGAAAATAATAAATACAGATAAAATTCTAAAAGACTGAATCAGAAATTACCTTATTATCCCATCAACAGACCCAGTACAAATAATATCTTGGTTTATCTTGACACAGGTGTCTATAGACTCAGGGTGGCCCGGAAACCTATCACTAATATTGCCAAACTCATTCCAATTGAAAATATTGAGGGCGCCATCACCTCCTCCACACACAACCTTTTTTCCTTTCTGAAAATATATATTGTTTGAATTAGTTTGATAAATTCAAAATAAAAGAAAAACAATCAATAATAGACTTTATTATAAAATAGAAGTTACTTTATCTATGGGAAAAAATGCTGGGAATAAATCAGAAATGAGACCACTACTCGACATCACAGGGGCGTAGAGTGTGGGGGTGGCTTTGGAGGCTTAATCCACCCAAATTTTCCAAAAATATTAAAAAAAATACTACTAAATTTTGTAAATATTTCGGCAAAATGCTCCATCAAAGTGTCATTTTCAGTCTTCTAGAGGTTCTAAATTTCAAAATTGTCTTGCCTTGAACTGGTTAAGCCCCCCCCCCCCACCATTTTGCCAACGTGCCTACGCTCCTGCATCACTAATTCCATCAGTGATGGCATAGTGGAGAATGAATGGTTTAATTGGGCATGTTGTGAGGATGCCACAACAGACTAACACAGAACGGCAGATACAAGAGCGACTGGAGTGAATCAGATGCAGTAGTGACAATAGCAAAAGTGGAAAGGCAGGCTTAGGAAAGATTAGTATGGATCAGATAAAGAAAACTAACTAACTAACTAACTAACAGTACCTTAATTATAGAAACCGTCATCAATTCCTCCTCCATATTCTCTGATTGTAGATCAAATCGTCTTCTACGAATGTTAAATGCAGACAATGTCCCATCACCACTAAAATTACAACAAGATTTCTATATTTTATAATTTATTGTGTAAGAACTCTTCAATCCACAACCTCTGTGGTCAATTCCTTAAAGCCTTGGGAATTTAATTATAGTATTTTATTATTTTATTCTATTTGTTTTGTTTAACTTCACTAAAAAGGCTAACAAGTTTAAATATGATTGAAAGAAATAAATTTTACTTTCTAACTAATTTGTGGGTTCATTACAATGCACCATTTTTGTACAATGGAGATTTGGAGATTTTCAAGCCATTGCATGCTACCATGCCAAAGGTCAGATGATCATAATGTCATGTATTATATGAAAACTGCACTGTATGTCCATAGAAAGAACCCCACTCAACTTCAATGACAGTAAGGCATATGCTAATGTACAAATGACTACATAACCCTTTTGAGCAACAAAGAATCTTGGAAGTTCATTGTTTACTCTCTCACAGAAGCATTGGTGCTTATAACCTGGAATTTTATGGATAAACTTTCATTCCTGAAGATGACATAATTTATGTTGAAACATTAAATCCTGACATGATAGCATGTATCTCCTTGCTCAGAGTACAGTATGTATTATACTTTCTTAGTTGAAGTTGATTAGTGGACTTTCCACAAAGTAAGTCAATGTTTGCAACAAATTTTTAAAAGACAGTGTGAAATATATAAAAGGAATTTTGCGGGCCATTTGCAAAACCTCACTAAAGGAGTAATAAGTATAGCTTTTGTAATAGTATTGGTAGTCTTGGTAGCATTCCTTACCTTGTAGCCAGTAGTATACGCTTATCATTATCTGTTGTCATATCACTTATATATTCCTCATTCTGTTTGAAGGTAATTACTGATTGTTGCTTTCTTGTGTCCCAGATCTATCATGAAAAAAAACACCAGAACATTACAAATCAAAGTAAACACATTAAAATGTAAAAGTATTTTGGATGTTTTGTGTTCTGCATGGTCTGTGTTTTTTTGCATGGTTTTAAGTTGTTTTGTATGGTTATGTAATGTTTTCAATGGTTTTCGAAAGGTCCACTAATCAACTTCAAGTAAGAAAGTATAATACATACTACTCCAAGCAATGAGATACATGCCATCGTGACAGGATTTAATATTTCGACATAAATTATGTCATCATTAATTATGTCATCATCAGGAATGATGACATAATTTATGTCGAAATGTTGAATCCTGTCACAATATTCGTGTATCTCATTGCTTGGAGTAGGCATTATACATTCTTACTTGAATGGTTTGTTGTTCTATATGGTTTTGTTTTGTGTTGTATGGTTTTGTGTTTTTTACAAGGGTTTGGGTTGTTTCGCACAGTTTCTATTGTTGCTTTTTTTGCATAGTAAACTTTTGTTTTCATTTTTGCATGAATTATTTTGTTTTTAAAGTTTTGTGTCAATTAGCAAGGTTTAATGTTGTTTTAAAGATTAAAGATTCAATATATTGATGATATGTCATCATAAAATACAACATGTTTGTTTAGATACATTATGCCATTAACAAACAAAACAATGTTAATATATAACCATTCAAATATAAAAAAAGTAAGAACTATTTAAATTATTAAATGTAAAAATCTGTTCAACAATGAAGATGAAAGTATATTATTAAATGTTTTAGAGCTTCTAAGCTGTTTAACTCTAGTACTCAATGTCTGGAGACGACATCCTGATGGAAAATAATTGCATAATGATTTGACTGAGTGGTTGTCATCTGACATAACTTTACTAACAAGGGCAAAAATATTATCATTAAGGTGTACTTCTAGGTCATAGTTATAATTCATTATTCCACAGGCTCAGTTAATTGCATGATTGTGTCGTTTACAAAATTAATAATTTTAGTTAACACTAGCACCCATTACATTTAAGAAGAGGTAACAATACTTTTGGAGAAGCAGAAAATTCAAGGGTGGAGTGTGGGCGCTCAAATAAAGAGTACCTGAGGTAATATTTTTAAACAATACTTTATCACTGAATAATTCTTTCAACACTTCTGGCTATGTTCTCAATTTTGGGCAACTTGTTAACTCTGATATTAGAATGCTATTAGCACACAGTTGATTTTGAAAAACAACAATACTTTTGGAGAACCATAAAATTTAAGAGTGGAGTGATGGCATTCATATATAGAATACCTGAGGTTACATTTTAAACACTGTGGAAGTATTCCAGTAGTAGAACCTATCTCTGCAATGGTTAGCATTCCTAGATTGGCCAGCCCTAACCCCCAACTTTGTCATTGCAGAGATAGCATCCACTACCGGAATGCTGCCACAGTGTTTAAAATATAACCTCAGGTATTCTGTATAACAAATGCCCTCACTCCACTCTTGAATTTAACAGCGTCCTTTACATATTTTCTTACTCATTTAATTTAAATGACTAAAAAACTAGGTTGTGTTTATGCACGGAGACACATCTGACCTGTACGACACCATTATCATCACCAGTGGCCAGAGTCTTCTCATCAACCACCAACACACTATAGATGGCATTGTCATGAGCCTTCAGCATCTGGTATACAACTGACCCAGTCTCAACCTCTACCACTCTAATACTCTTGTCTTTTGATACAGTAAACAGCACTGAAAATAGTCAGTTAAGTTTATCAAACACAACGAAAAAAAACAACATTATTGATGATTACAGATGTACCACAATGTTTATTTTAAAATTTGGCATACTGTAGGTTCGCAGCCATTCACACTACAATGGTGGAACAAGCCTGCTTGGAAAAAGACTAACAGTATAAACTGTGAAACAAGTCCTTATGGAAAGGGGAGTCACACTGCAGGCCCAGTGTACACAATCTATGTGCACTCTAATGAAACCCAGTACATTTTTTAAATGATGAATAAGAGGCTACTGAAAGCCAGCAAAAATGGAGGACAAAGTTTTTGAACATGTAAAACCCAGTCAAATTTCTTGAATAGAAATTTTAGATTTTTAATATTGGTTTAAAAATAATTAATGAATTTATAAAAAAACAATTAAATTTTAAATATAAAAATTCTTTACAAGTTTGAATCGGTTGTCTTAAATATACAGACATATGCTAATGATTAATGCATCCATATTATTATAAATTTATAAATAATGTTTAATTTCACACACAAGACTTAAAAAAGGAATATAGTACTAGTAGGATTACAAAGGAAAAAGAAACAAGAAGTAGTCAGATATATTTTAGGGAGGGTGAAAAATATTTAAGGATGGATGATAAAATTATTTTATCTACTTTGAATGTTACCCAAAACAGTATTTTGATTTTATCCAGAACCTTATGGTTGGTGGCTAGTAGAAATTTGGTTGGATGAATTAAATGCTTTAAAATAAGCTGTAGGGCAGGAGAAAAATTCTGATGGGTGGACGACCCCACCTCCCTCTACCCAGGATAATGACATCCCCGCAAAACTTACAATTTCCATCCTCAGAAAATGTGAGTGCCCTACAAGACTTTTTGTGAACTTTAATTTGAAGTACATCCTCAGCTATACTCTTGTTTTCATCTTCTATGATCGAGTACCTGTTAAAAGAAGTAACATTTTGTTTAACATGTTAGCTGCCAATGACAAAAATATTGGGTGTTGTTGAGGGCGCTAGGCACAAATATTCATCAAAAACCGCCCAGAATTCTGTTGTGTCCCGCAGTTTAAGTTGGGTATACAGCAAATGATTGGTCTGACCTAAAACTAAAATTTCACCTGAATGTACTGGAAGAGGTGAAATGATTACAAAGGTGGGACAAATGTGAGGTCTCACCACAAAATGCGTTTAGGAAAATTGAGTAATTGGTATCTTCTAATAGAGCATAAAATAAGCTACACTTTAAATGAAATTCATTGGACAAGTGGATCCAAAGATATGAGCTTTTGAAGTTTCATGTATGGGAACACGGTTTTGAAAAAATCGCCCATAAAGCAATAAAATAATAAACAATTAAAAGACTATAAAATCTCAGAAAATCTGCATAAAGATCACTTTTCTGCAAGAATACTGACATAAAAAGTATTTTATAATGAAATATAAGTACCACAGTACTCATGATTGACTAAAACTAAATTTCTCAAAAATTTGAATTCAGAACTATTTTGTTGATTATCTCAATTTGATCTCACCTACGATGTGACTCATTTTGTGATGAGACCTCACATATGAGCTAGTTTTAAATATCCTTCGGTTCAAGCTAAATTCAATCATAAATAAAAATCAGTAAGAAAGATGTTCACAAAAAAACAGACATACAAACAAACACATAACCGGCGAGGTAACATCTTGAAAATGTCCCTCAATAATCCTATTCAGAACCTCCTGGACAGTCAAAAGATAGCACTCTGTGAGAGCGAAGTTTCATGGTGGTGTTCTATACCACTTTGAAAATCAGTACACTAGTACGGAAAGAGCCTAGTGGAGTGCATCATGTCACCTTTCATGATTAAGCTGTGTTGTTAGCCATTGAAAAACATAAGTTTACATCAAAAGTTTACATTGATGTAAATTATATAGAAGTGGAGATTCATATGTAGTGGTATATATTAATAGAAATAAATTATAATTACATTACCTAATAGAAATAAAAATTTATACTTCTACACTACAGAAATGTACGTACCTCAGGAGTAGTTTTGGATGTGCTATCCATCTTCGGCTGATGTCATTCACATCTGACGTCATCATCGATGAGAAGATCACAGCAAAACATCAGCTGAAGACGGATGTAGCACATCC
>JAOTQE010021203.1:0-10647 GCA_025631205.1 Nesometra sesokonis | reverse complement strand
ATATTTCTGGAGCTATCCTGAAAAAATCAGCTTGTTATGAGAGATTTCCGGGTCAAACCCTAATTCTCCTGGACTAACACACGATATCATGAAATTAAAATTCGTATAACATTTTAGTTAAAATAAAATCAAACTTGCTTAAAATGGCGCCATCAATTACTCCTAGTATGAAGTGTTCGTTCGAGATTAAATACTCAATGTGGTCTTAGGAAAGACTATTTTATAGCAATGGTCCAACTTGGGTGACTTTGGCTAAACACCGTCTAAGTGTTAAAGCCGTCTTTATTCTGTTCGTTAAGACAGTCACTTAAGACTGTTTTATAGTAATACACACCAGGGATGATTGCTATAAGCGATCTATAGACAGTCTTAGACCATTGCTATACTGCGTTCGTAGTAGTTAGAGGTCTGGAACATGGCAAATGTGTTAATTACAGCTCAAGCGTTGTAGATAATTTGTGGTGGATTCATAAATTTATGAAGGCGTAATAGTCAATTGGGGTCGGCGTTTTCCCGGTTTTAAGTTTGACAAGCAAAAATAAAAAACAAAACAAAAACAAAAACAAAATAAACAAAAATAAACAAAAAAATAGAAACTCTTATTTGCTTTATTTGTGTGTACTTTAAGCTCTTTTTGTTAAAATCCATCCCCCACCATTCCTAATTCCGTCCCTGATAGATATCTTCACGTGTCAGCTGTAAGGCTTATAATCATTCTTTCATTTTGACAACCCACCGCGAATCCACCACCGTTGTGTTGGTTGTTCCAATGACTGGGCTTACTTCAATGTGATATACTGTAGGTACAATCAGTGACATAAAGCCATTGTTTTCTATTTGTTAATTGCTTACCTGTCCTTCCTTAATGGCTTCCTTTACATTTTGCACAATGCCTATGAATGCTGAAAACATATAAAAAATGTAGTATTAATAATTTAATGAAATATTTAGACATTTTGATTTATCGGTTAGCATAGCTAAAATCTAATGAGCCAAAGCAGCCATAGGTCTAATACTAATTTTTGGGCTAGGTCGGGACCAATGGTGGTGCTAGGAGGTGGGGATAAAGCATAAAAATATTCTTAATAAAAAAAACCAAAAACATAGGCCTACAAATGGGGATAAACAAGCTGCAAGGCCACGCGAAATGGGGAAATACATTTCATTTTTTTTTTCATTTTTTGTTTGTCAAAACGAAACCGGTAACCACGCCCTCCACCTTTCGCTGGATCCTGGATCCGCCCGTGGTTTTCCCCCTTTCGGGAACCATCTCCCCCCCTCCCACCTCCGTCGGGGAAATCCTATCGCGACCACTGTTCGGGACGTTTCTCTCAAATGGTTCTCTCATCTGCACCCTTCACAGGATCGTCACTACAATTTCGTCTATTACATTTGGAACTATGACAAGCACGTTTTGGCAAGACTATTAGTTCATTTTATATTTATGTTCAGGACGTTAGCGTTAAAAATTATTTTCAATTAAATTAGAACTTGTATTTGAATCGGCACCAAAGTTCATTGGCGTCTACCTCTTGATTATGCTCTTAGAATGTTTCACTCGGCTAAGATGACCGGTTCGCGGGATACATAGGTTGAGAAGTTTTCTTCTAATTATAAAAAAATAAATAAAATAATAATAATAATAATAATAATAATAATAACTTTATGAATCACCATTATTGGTGTTTTTCACAAGGCAGTTTTTTATGTTCTTATAATAGTTACAAGGTATACTTGAGTTAAAATAAATGAAATGAAAAACAACAATGAACACAATTTACAATGTGCATAGTAAAAATACAAATTTAAAACTAAAATTTACAAAACATCATATAGACCTAATATAAAAAGTGATGTTATGAAAAGTAGATTTTTATATAATTTGGTTATTATTAGTTTTTTTTAATATTTTTATATTTAAGTGGTTCTTATAGCTTATCGGTCCCCTTCACCCCATCTCTGCCCATTTTGTCCGAACCAGAGTAAGTGATTTTGAGAAAATTTAAATATTCAAAGGTAATTTAACAGACAAAACAAGAATGAACATCAAATATGATGCAGCAACTTGAATAGGTACCAAATATTATTTTTTCGACAATTCGTTACTAAGGATCGCAGATAAGATGAAAATTAAAATAATAGAAATAACCATGAAGTACACAGAATTGGGCAGACACCTTCTTTTGCTTGTCAACATTTAAGCCAGGAACACGCCGGGTTCGCAACAGTGACTCCCACCCCAATTCGCTCGATCATGGATCCACTCTAGTTTAGTAGAGAATCGTAAAAAACACCCACCCGTTACTTCAACGGGGTACGATCAGGGAACAGTGAAATTTACTGATCAATACAACATGAAGACCCAAAATTATTATGACATTCAACAGCAAGAAACATCGATATGGCCTTGTTATATCAATGTTACATGAATTGCAAACACAATAGACAATCATTCAATGATATAAAACCAAACTCACCGCCTTCGTGGATATCCATGAACAGTGATATGATGAGAGCCTAAAATAAGAACGCAATTAAGGTGGCGGTACTAAAATTGATTAAAAATTACGGTACGGAAAATTTTTAGTAGGCTTATTTGGCAACCTTCGCCAGTTTTATATTTTAATTGCTATATTTTTATTGAATTTTCTGATTTTTTTTCGGTGAGATAAAAAAAAGTTATGCATAGTAAACGGATAATAGGCGGATTTGGAGGGGCCTGTTGGTTTTTAAATGATGCTTAATGAACACTATTGAATGTAGAGAAGTTGGAAGGTGCATATAGACAACACATAGGCCTATCAACTCTGTCAATGCCTTTCAATATAGACTATTTCATTTCCGAGCATACTCTCTTAAAGTAAAAAAGTGAAAATCCACTCTTTATGGAGTGACCTGAGGGACCACTCCAAAAAGAGTTAAATTCACTCCAATCGATTGAAAATTCACTCTATTCGAGTGAAATCACTCATTCTTTTGCAGAAAAATTTGAGTGCTGATAATTCACTCTTTTAAGAGTGGTCCCTCAGGTCACTCTCACTCTTTATATTCACTCCAAAACGGTGAAGTTTCACTCTTTTACATTAAGAGAGGAGGCAAACTAAAGGTAGGATACTATCGCAAAGCTACAGCAGTTTCCCACAATAGACAGAAAGGGCATCATTTTTTAATTAATATTCATTAAAAAGGAGTTTAAACATTCAACTTTCACACTACACTAAACCCTATAGGCTATATTGATAAGCAATTTTGATATAGGCCTACAGTTAACAAAACTTGGATTCTAAATGTTTGAACTTTGATTTTGATGTTCATAACCTCGCAAGAAAACAGTGTCTGATGATTATTTTATGCATGTTAAAGATTAGTTTCATACTCTGTATTTTACACAATTTTCAATTTTTTGACTTATCCACTAATTTGACTTTGCTATGCCACATACAGGTGCCATTATCCTATAGATGTTCTTTTTTTCAAATAGTCTTGTCTTAACTACGTTAAATTATGACAATTTGAAAAACATTTTACATACAAGTACCGAATCAAGTACAGTATACCATACGGTTTATTTTATTTTATACGTTCCGGTTCCTAATGGTTGGGACTTCAGTCCCGACCATTGAGAACATGAGACAACCAGCGACCAGGACTCCCTGTGTATATTGTGTGCTTCAATTAATACGGCAATAACGTGGTGTATGGCAAGTCATCACCAATCAAATCATAGATATTACACCAATAAAACGTAGTAGGCCTACATAGTGATCGACTATAATTATCTAAAACATTACAAACCTTTACCAATAAATACCATAAACAAAAATGAAATTATTTATTATTATAATTATTTATAATTATTGTAATTAAACACAAAATATACAATAAGTCTTACCACTGAAAATAGCATATACGCACTCTACCAAAGCATGAATAATTCTGTGTTCGAAGTATTAGTAATTAGACGGTTGCTTGGCAACTGAGGACTTACCGTTATTAATCAGCGAGTGGGATTAATCATCAGAACACCAACTGGTAGATTACCTATAATATTACTCAAATTTATTCTATCGAAAAATATGGTTAATGTAAGAGTTTGATGATGGAGTTTAATGATTAGTGAGGCATTGTGGAGAACTACATCTGCTGTGTGTGAATGCACTGTCTAGGATTACGAGTCTAACACAAGAATAACACAACCCTACATCCCGGATTAGGCCTATGGTGACACAAATATGGTAGTCTTTCTGACACAAAACCATAGATTTATTATTTACGGCTAGATGGCGAACTTCATCATATAGCCCCAAAGTGGAGTTCCATGTAAGATCCTACTATTCCGAAATCCAACCAATCGAATCGTGTTACGTACTAATGCTGTCCCTACGTCAAAATTGCGCCCCCAATCTTTCATAGGAGCAAAGGTAGAAGTTTAAAAGTTATAAATAAAAAAGGTAAAATTAATCCAAACTTAAAGACGTTGACAACATAAAATATATCTGACATATGTCAATAATTTGTATGACAAAGGAATGTCAAAAATACAATAAAGGCTGACGAAATGAAAATAGTAGGCGTCTACATGGGACAGCAATTCTACAGTGTTAAGTTCACCATCTAGGCGTAAATAATATATCTATGCAAAAACTCATCATCTTTGCAACCACCATTATTATCACTCTCCTTGTTTTTCGAGTTGTTAATAACGATCGAACGCTCACTATTCCGCGCACTAAACTGAAGATACATTGACTTACTTTTTTTATTTAGAGCGTAAAAGCTGTCTTTCATTAACTTCACAGTACTACCATTAGTAGAAACGTCGCGCGGTTGGCGCTATCGGATTTTCTTGTAAAAATACAGTGGTTATAAGTTCGATTCACCTTTCAACCAACTTGATAGTAGTTACAACTAATGATCTTGGGCACGGCAGGTTAGGGTTGGCACGTCAGGTCAGGGTTGGTACGGCAGGTCATGGTTGGCACTGCAGGGCAGAGTTTGCACTGCAGGCCAGGGTTTGCACTGCAGGCCAGGGTTGGCACTACAGGTCATGGTTGACACTGCAGGTCAGGGTTGACACTGCATGTCAGGGTTGGCACTGCATGTCAGGGTTTACACTGCTGATCAGGGTTGGCATGGCAGATCAGGGTTGACATGGCAGATCAGGGTTGGCATGGCAGATCAGGGTTGGCATGGCCGATCAGTGTTAGCGCGGCAGTACACGGCGGGGCTTTACGTTATGGCCAAATGTAGCAACCATCAAAGCCATCCACTTCATGGTAAACGATCAGAGTGTTCCATGTAATAATGTAATGGGAATCTGACAGATGTAGGCCTATGTAGTAGCCACATTAGTTCTAAAGTATCGATAGTATCCTTACTGACTAGACAATTCAAATTATTATTCGCAGCCAGTGAAAAACAATAAAAAAAAATAAATAAAAATCACAAATTAGCAATCTTGTCCATCTGTCGCCATTGTATGTCCTAATATTTGAATAATAAACATTCAAAACACATCTCGAATAACCTACAATCATTTTAAGTGCAGTATGATGGAAGATGGATAGACCTACTGACAGATTTGTTTTTAACGTAACGTAATGTAATGTACTTAGATTTATATAGCGCCTTACACAGTAATAGTCTCAGGGCGCTGTGGACTAGTTGTTGCACAGTCAATAACTTGCTACTCCCCAATGGGTCACGTCATGTTCTTTGCAGCTACTATATTAGCGGACATCCTTCTGTTTACGGTATAACATTATGCACAATAAACATGTATTAGAAGTATACACATTTATAATATTATTATTTATAATATTTCTACTACCAAGCATCATAATTGGCATCACTTAATATCTAAGTTTATTTCGTCTGACAGAAGGTTTACTCGCCACTTACAGGATGTGAACTACGTTATGCATTTTAAATTAAGGGGTGGCGCTGTTAAGTCGTGGAACCCCGGGACGTTGGGATTGTCAGGAAATCATGTTAACTGCAAAGCCGGCCACAACATGTGGCTTCGTCCAGTTAAAAAATACCACTATAAATATTATAAATTATTATTATAAATAAATATTCAATATAATATGAATTGAACAAAAAAAAAACATCATTATAAATGCTTATTTCAGGAGCGAATCCAAGGGAACCGCCTCCACACTACCATTTTTTCTTTGACATAATATTATTTTCCAAAAACAAATACTCTTTTGCACATTTTGGTCTTCTAAATGTACATCAGAGAGCATCTCTAGAGAAAACAATTGTTAAGATTGGTTCAGTAATAATCATCATTCTCAGCCATTACAATATAAGGACGATTTTTGTACAGAAAATTGTATTCGTTGTACAGACAATTTTTCGGGATGTAAATTAACACGCAAAAAAATCTAATTTTTAAGACAGAAAGTATGCCCGGTCGCTTACGAGAGGTGTCCGCTTACGGTAGGTACCGAGTTTACTGAAAGATAGGAAGAACAAACTGGTCTTTGAATTAGTGTCCCATTATGGGAGGTATCGCTTACAAGAGGTGTCCGCACAGGGAGGTTAATCTGTAATCTTAACAGAACGGTCTGCCCAAAAACATGAATTGCAATTACCGCGTAGTAATAATGTAAAAATCAATTGAAACAAGCTGCATTCAAACTGGAATCTTCTTCTGTAGGTTGTTTTATTATAGGACTTTTAATTGATTTAAAGTTGTATATATTGTATATAATACAGTACAATTTTGAATGTATGGTTTTTTTTTAGGATCCCCTGGAAGTAAGTTTGTTTTGCGACATTTTTTGTGGATTGCCTCTGATTTCTACTTTGTTTTAATTGATTTTAAAAGATTATTAGCATTTTTGTATCTAGGCCGTATTATTATGGCTTACTATTATTGTATTTTAAATGTATGTTTTATATGTATCTGTATTTGTATAGGTAAGAAAACAAATACATTCAAATCGTGTCAGGGCAAATTAACCGACAAGTCATTAATCAAATTTGTAGTTGTGTAGACGACATTTATGTCAACACTGTTAAAATATTCATAATTATTATAAGAATATCCAGGATACAATTGTTACGTCACTAAGAATGTCATTAATAGACTCAATAATGAATATGTTAATATTATTGATAATATGTGAATCATAATAAATGGATCTTGTTGTACCGATTGAAAGCACTATTGGTATATTCGGATAGAAGGTATTATAAGTTTCAATTCAGTTTTTTTTAATCAGGTACATAAGTTTAGTAAAACCAGAGAAAAATAATTTGAATTATACATGTAAGAAAACACACTTTGGATACAATCGCCTTTAAATATAAACAACTGTTGACTTCCTGTCTGATTTTTAAATGAATGATCAAACCTACTTTTTCTAAGTCACTTGCGTAGTGTCTGAAACTAAATAGGCCTACACTATTAAGCACTTCATCTTCCGCCCTTAATATTTTCTTATCCATGAGACCAAAAGGTGGTTATCTCATTGCAAAAAAAAAACCCTGATGAGATCATGCTAAATGTCCACACGGACCACTTGATGCTCACAGGCAATTTAGACTTCATTGATTCCTTCTGAGCTTGACTAGCTATACCGGCAAGTCTCCTAAGTCCATGATAGAAAACAATAATGAAAATACCGTTTAAATTAAGTCACTTAGAGCCTACTTGAATTGTTTTAGAATATGCTCTTTTCAACTAACTCATTCTACAGAACCACATTATGTCAGTTAATTACATCGTAGACACATGGTTATTGCGTCCAGTTGAAAAGAATAACGTGTCTTACTAAACAACCGAAGTATATATTTTTGCTGAACTACCGTAGTCCTTTTCAATGAGGATATATAAGGGTTGAATGGACTACTATATCTTAACGATACTCTACATAGGATTAAGAAAATATCATATTTAGTTAAGACTAAGGTGTCTTTACCAAGGGACACCAGAAATAATAGCAGGTGTCAAAATCAGACTTTCTCTGATAACTGGAATCTATATGGAAATGTTTTAACCAGTTTTTATCATTATTTGCTATCCGAACTCAGCGCACCAAGATCATATCACTCAGCTGTATAGCCGATAAAAGCATATTGTTGATTGAATATGTTTTATATGTTCTATTTTTCCGATAAAACTACCCAACCAATCATACCATATTTTATATAAGATTCAAGCTCATAAAATTTCCTCTAATAATCCGTTTGGTCCAGCAAGAACAAAAGCATAGTTTACAAGTTAGAGAGTAATAGCCGAGCTTAATACAGCCAAAAACCTTAGGCCTATTGGTGCAGAGGTGACTGTTCACAATTTAGATCTGTCCACATTTTAAGTAACAGTTTAGGCCAATTCACGTACCTTGATAACTAGAGAATGACACTTCAATGTATAAAATTTGATAATATATATGATAATATGGGGTCAAAGGTCAAATGTGCCAGAAATGGCACTTCCAGTCCTTTTTGGTAAAACATTTTCATTACAGCTACCATGAACATGCATGCTGATACGGTAACAATTTAAAATCAAATCTCTACGATCAGCGGTTACCAAGATATACAGGGTCTAAGGTTATTGACAGCCATTTTGAAAAAAGGCCCTCTAACAGAAATTGCCCAACAGTTACGCCCCGACAGAAACGGATTTTGGGACCATACTACCTCATAATTCAGAGAAAAAAAAAAAAAACTTTATATGTACTCGATGTCAGGGTCTGATGTATGGCCGCCGGACTAAAAACTAGCTTTGTGACTTAGGCCACTTTTGGCTTGGCTCTGCCACAAATACGTTGTTTAAAAAATGTAACCTAATTGCAACAAAACTAAAATAAGCCATCTGCAATTGGATAACTCTGTAACGACGATTGTAAAAATTCACAACTCATGTGATATTTGGTAAAACTCCTTTACCAAAACAATATCACTTAACGAGACAAAGATTTTCTTTTAGATTTGAACGGATAAATGTAAAAGTCTACTAGCTGCTTGTCCATTTTAATTTCCACATTTTTTCTTTAAGCGGGACAACTCAGGCATTAGTGGGACAACGGGCGAACGAGCATAGCATAAAACGGGACAGTTGGAGTATAAGTCGTTGGAAATGATTTTGTTGCACAAGCATTAAGCTTAATGGATAATACCCAATCATCAATTTCCTCACTTTGTGTTTATGGCTCGTCTGATAGTCTGTACTTTGTTCATTTTGAATGCAAATAAATCAATCAATCATAAATATAGCATAACATTATTTTAATAGTAATTTAACCCAATTCGAAAATGTTAGCATTTAGATGCATCATATGTTAATTTAACATGAGGGAATTCATGGATGAGATGACTTGGTCTAATTCTTTGAATTAAAAAATTGATATCTAACCACTTAACCTAATTACGGTACACACTATACTTCAACATTAATCCTACATTCCTTAACATTAAGTGTATAATTAGTTTTCATCTATTTATATCTTTATAATTATATCGATATATCTATAAGTCATTGTTTATGTTTAAATCTTTACGTGATTTGACGTACTCCTTTGAAAGCGCCGACGGTAATGTTTACGTTGTATATACTGGTGTTTTAGTGCCATGTACATACTAAGCAGTGTAAGCAGGGGCGGATTTAGCGAGGAATCCGGCCCTCTCCCAATTATATTCACAGTAGGCCTCATGTGCGTCCTCATTACGTGCGCCCTACTAAACTATACAAAAATAAGATAAGATTGATAACTATAAGAGAAAATTGTCGAAAAACATGCAAAATAAGACCAATAACGTTTTTTTTTTTATTTAGGCCTACTTGTCAACTTTGAAACCGAAAATACGCCCATCCCGCCGAAAATTGTGCACCCTCTTTCACATCGTGCTGAATAAACCCAAAAAGAGGAGGGGTTCCTCCAGAATTAACATGTCTGTGGTTAAATCTTTAAAACAATTACCTACTATCAGACTGATAAAATGTCACACTTCGACAGTGTGACAATGGCGGAAAACATTTTTTTAAGTGGGTTCTAATGAAAAGCAAGTATATAGGGCCACAATATAAAGAATAAGGAAATTACTGAATTTGAAAATACTGCCATTAAAAACCATATTAAAAACCATATAATAAATTACCAATTCTAAGTGAATATAACTGACCTATCCGATTATGTGACTTACATTTGTAATTAGATTTGAGGATCAAATTTTAAAATCTGTAATTATCTTCTTTAACATTGTGTAATCAGTTTCAAACGATATTACCTTGTGAAGTTAACATATCAATATAATCATAATACCATACCTTGGGTCGAAGTGATATTGTGTCAGGTAGCAATATTAATTTGAATTGTGCTTGATCACCTCAATTCTGAAGTTATGAATTTTAACTACGATTACAACATAAACAATCAGAGTCAATCCTAAATCAACCAAAGGGCACTAACTGACAGCCTGTGTGGTAGGATGGAAATTCCCATCAATCAACCTCCAGGCTGTTGTAGCCTGTATATGGAGAGAGAGAATGGAATATCCCATCAATGTGAATTTAGCGTATTATACGTATTTTTATAAAAAAAATGTCTCTTAGTTAGACGTATGACGTAATTTTGAGCCTTCCTACCAATTTCTAGCAATTAAAGTTAATAATTGTAGACAGAGATTGAT
>JAOTQE010021193.1:0-10647 GCA_025631205.1 Nesometra sesokonis | reverse complement strand
TCGTAGATATTTAAAGTGACACCCATACAATGCTGGTTATCAGGAAATTATATAGCGAAAGAACACAACGCAAATAGTCACACACGTGCGTGACAAGACCGACAGACGGACGGACAGACAGACAGACAGACATTTTTGAAAAGCTGTTTATAGAGACGCTTTCCGCGTCTAAAAAGTGTTAACGTCACTTTCCAAGCATGTCTGTCCTCCTCTAGGAAAAAAATAGCTGCAATATTGTTTTCACTTTGGGAATTTTGAATTATAGGCCTATTACTGCTGGTGCTATAATCTATCACTTTAATTATAAATATTGTATTCTTCTACAATATGTGGATCATTTATACCTTACCTTTCTTATAGAAAAACCAGGGAGGAATAAATATTTTATACCTCCCTGGAAAAACTTTACAATGTTTTAAGTTTTTGCAGACCCTTTGCCATAGGTGGCGGAATTCCTCAAAAAAATGTCGGTAACGCGTTTCTCTTTCAGTTAAACACTTTTTGAGCTCCACAACAGGAAAAATACTAAAGCAATCCCACGTCAGTCATGCGTGTCACAAAAATGATCGATGGTGAATGAGGGGAGTTGACGAAAAAAGTGACTTTAATCGTTTTCAGATCTACCATCTAGCCTAAATTCTATAAACTAATTAGTTATTTAGATACATTTTGGGTTGTTTTGCAGGTATTGAAATTTTTTATTATCATATTAAAACTTCAATTGTAGGCTACTCCTAGGGCTAGGCCGGTGTTTTAGCCTGCCTAGGCTAGCTCGGGCCCTTGAAACTCCGCCAGTAGAGCAGGCAAAGTGTGTTATTAACGGCTTGTTTTACCGCGAGTCAATTTGTCCCAGTTACTAGCTTGGAATTTAGAATTAAGAACTTGCGGTAAAGACCTAATGTCTGATTTAGTTCTTTAGCACCTAAAAATACAACAAGAATCACACAAGCAATATTGCAAAGTCCCAAAATGAAAGTGATCAAATAAATTTATTTTCCAAATTTTATTTCAGATTTAGGCCCTATCCTGATCTAGGAATATGTAGGTACATAATGTCGTAACAGACTACATTACCTTGTGATTAGTTTTTAAAGAGACCAGTCATTAGCCAAACATCGTGAGTTAAGCAAAATCAAAATGCCAGAGACCAAAGATGGACTACTGCGCACCAGCTCAGGATCGAAGGGTGCCCTCAAGGAAAAGATCGTTCAAATTTATGATGCATTCTTTCAGGTACAGTATTTTGTAAAAATAATCAAAGTTGTGTGTATATATTCGCAATATTATCATCATCATCATCATTACTATGAAAGCTAAAATAATCGACCAGAATTCATTTAATTTCATTCATATATTTAGCATCTCATTCAATTTCAAAACAGTTAAATTATAAAATGTATAAGAAAGTATATACACAATTTTCACTGAAAAAAGGAATGAGTACAAGGATGACCCATAAAATCAACAAAGTTAATTTATTGCCGATGAGGTCCTTTTTGTAAATAAAACTGAAATGTGGATATATTATTAGAGACCAGAAACAATTGCAACAATTTTATGAAAATATAAAAATCAAAGGTAAGAAATAACATACAGTATAATGAAATATATAAACACAGTACATTGCAAACTGAATGGTAAGTTATACAAATTCATATTTTAGTCTGTCAGAAAAATGACTTGTTTTTTTTTTATTTTTTAGGGAAAAGATCCTTCTAAAGATGTCCCTAATTTTTGGGATGAGATGTTCCTCTTGAAGGTAAGGTTTAAATGATTAAAAAGCATGTAATACCTTCAGAGCCATTAAGTGGTATATCCAGGGGTGCTTTAGGGTTCGGAGGTAAAAAATAGCATATAAATGAGAAGATTGAGTCCTCTCAATCACCCCTTTCAGAGGAAATAAGGCACCCCCCAGGAAAGGAAATATAAATGGCAGGAAAAAAGAAGGCTTACAAACAATCATATCACCAGTCATTTGGTGTCCTTTGGTAGCATGATTACTGTTAGGCCTACTTCTTTCAAAATTAATTATATTTTTGTGTCATATTCTCAAATGTTTAGTCAACAATGATTTTGTAATGGCTATACAGATCAAAAGTAAAAATAGAATAATATTGAATAAATTTGGCAAGAATATTTAAAACAATTAAAGGCTTTGAACTAGTCTGGCTTATGGAGTGCTGTAAGACCAATGCACCAGTGGCTGGACTTTCAACTGTGTTACGTTTGCTGCTTTGAACAAGGTGATACAAAAGACAGCTTAGAGAGTGTTTAACTGGTGATCACTGATATTATTTTCTTACAGGCCAATGTCCAATACATAGAGTCTGAATTTGCAAAGATGAGCCCAGAACAAGTTGTAGCACTCAAGGTAACACATTCTTTTTGTTTAATAAGTGGGTAAGAAACATTGAGTGAAAACTCATCGAGTTTTGAGTGAAAAGTCATCGACCTTCGTCACCGGTCAATGCACCCTTGCCGCCAAGTAATAATTGGACACGATATAGCCATCATTAAAGAAAGTAAGTCCAGAAGACTAGAATTATAATTTATTATACCTGTATACATTCCTGGATGACTGAAAATCTTCATAGACGTATTGAGTGAAAACTAGTATATCCACTGGTGATATGTTCATTTGTAATGTAATGAAAATGTAATGTAATTGTATTTATATAGAAAAATATAGAAAAATTAATTACAAATTAAAATAAATCACAAAGAATCAAAAAGATGAGTTTTCAAACTAGCCTTGAAATTGTCTGCCAGTTGGTAATCTGAAGCAGCTGGTGGAAGTAAGCCAACATTACCTTTTCCAAGAAGACTATTCATTAGTAAAAATAGTTTTCGCTGATCAGATCCACAGCCGTCTATCTTAGATGTTCTAGCAGCTTTAAGTTTTTTATGATATAATGTGCATTGCTTCTTAAATGCCTGCAGATTTTTAGATGTTTAAGTTTTAAGCCATCTGCGTTCAAGAATTCAGCATTTGCTTTTGTATTTTCTACAATCATCATCGAACCACTGAGATTTAGGCCTGATTGTTATGATCTTTGATTTCTCAGGGGCCAACTCATCTCGAAGTGAACAAAGAGACTGATTGTAGAAGGATACTGCAGAATTTACATCAACATCACCACACTCAGCAAGAAAATCACTAAATATATCAGACAATCTAGGCCGGACACTCAGACAATCTAGGCCGGACACTCTGATTTTAAAAAACAAACAACACCAAATATGAAGCAAAAAGATAAATTATTCTAACAGGAATATGCTGTACCATTAGAGTACATTGTAAAGCTCTTTAAAAAAAAGCACCCGAATGTGGCCTTAAAATTGTTTTCCCCCCAGTTTGAATTATTTGATGCTACACATCCTCTGTATGATATTAATTGAATTATTGGACATCAAACAATTGTATTCATCTATTAAGCAGTTACATCCTAATGTTTTGATACATTAACTGTTGGCTATTGATTTTCAGATGGGACATTGAACAGTTGTTCCTATAACATTGCTTTAGCTGTAAACATTTATGTATGAACATTCCTCAATTTATTCCTTATTTAATCATTATTTTGTTTTTAGTATCAGATCATTATTGAATGCAGCTTTTTTTTTCATGTAGGAAAACATCAATACAATTTTCTATCATTGCATTGAGGCACTGAAGGAGGATTATCTCCTAAGAATAGTAAATGCATTGCAGGTAAGTCCTGACAAATTGAACCTGATAAAAGCATTACTGTTATTTACTGTACTTTAGATCCCCTTAAAACTACCATAAACAATCTTGATTACCCTCCTTTACCATTACCTACAACAGTTATCCTATTTACTGCATGTTACATAACTTACCTTCCTCGAGGTAATCTCTTGCTAGCATCTAATTAGAACTTTTAGAGCTGCCATCTTATTTCTGTTTACTTACCTCTAAACTTGCGTCATCTTGCCTGCAGCTTTATCAGGAATAAATTAACAGCTCATTGAAGTTTGACTGATAATGGCACCCTTGTTTTACCATACAGTAGTTTACCATAGTTTTAATTACAGTTATGAACATTAATTTTTTTTCAAAGGAATAGTTTGTTTAAAATTTGTGTAACTGAAAACTATAAAATGTAGTGTACAGTATTTTGCTACAGCTCGTACAATAATGTAATATATTGTATGCTTTGAGGGTGATATCAAGAAATATTGTATTAAGTGGAGGCGATTACAAAATGTTTCCATATCTTCAAAAATAGGCGTACACTATTTTAATTATTATTCAACTACTCACTGAAAAATAGGCCTAGGCTAGATCCTAACAGATCCTAACAGGCTCTAATCTAGCTACAGTAGACCTACAAGATTATTGATAAAAATTCATTACCTTTCATCTGACACTATTGATCTCTGGCATATATAAAGATCTCTAAAACCAAAGCATCAAGCTCAACATAAAATTAGGCTTGTTAATTCAGATTTGTCTAAGCAAGTCTAGGCCCCCTCAACATAGTGATACCTAGCTCATCAAAGTGGAGAATTTTCACTGCACAGTAATGGAGTGTATTGGGTAATGATGTTTTACTTTTATTGACCAATTAAATTCCCAAAAAATGTCAGGAGACACAGATAAAGCCCCGTAACAAAATTCATTAGTTTATCACCCCGCCCGCCAAGCTTATTTGTGCCTAATCATCCATTGGAATGGGCCTGATCATCTTGAGCTCTGGGCCTTAACATATTTATTTGATTGGTGTTTGGTTCACTGATCATTTAAAATATTCTAATTTATGCCATAACATTAATGTATAATTGTTAGATTCTTTTAAAATTAAGTGAACATATAAATTAATATATTTTTTAATTTTCAGTTTTAGTAACACAAAAACAATGTTTGCAATGAAAGTTTAATAATCATCGAGTTGGGCCTGACAGTCAAGATCACACGCCCAATTATCTTGGCCCAGTCGTCCATCAATTGGCCTCATATTTGCGTGGGTCTAGATTGAATAATGATGGATGATTGGGCTTAACATGAGATCATTGAAAAATTGCTCTTTTATGCCATAAAATTTGTAAATTTTACATGGGAAAAATATTGTTCTTATGTATTTGTGCATAAAATGTACCAAACACCAGTGGGTTGGGTAAAAATAGCCCCTCCCTCATCAGTTATGCTCTGGTAGGTTGATGGGGCCTAACACTGTTTGTCCTATCTAACAATTGTTAACAAGTACATAATATCAACTAATTATTAGAAAATATGCACACAATTTTGTATAATTATTAATTATTTATATTTCAGACACTGTGTGCACTTGTAAGAGGAGTACATAAGAAACGTTTAGGAGACCACAGCTTTGACCTCATCAACATCTTGATAGGCTTTGATTCAGCTGAAACGCAAATGCAGGTGTGTAAGGGTTTGCAATTTAATGTAAAAAAAATGAGATGTGCTTCCAAGTAATTGTGACAGAAACCTTTTAAATTTGTGCATCTCTTGAGGGAATCTTTAAAGCCTATATTGAAATACTGAAACGCAAATGTAGATATCTAAGGGTATGACCCTAATATGAAAAATTGAAAGGTGCTTCTAACCATTAAAATTAATTTATCTCCTGCTTTTTTTCATGGAATCCTTGACCCATATGAAATTGGTTCCTCTGGTTGGAAGTGTGCCAATAGTTATACATGTTTCTATTGCGGTCAAAATTGACAATTCTTAAGTATCCTTGCTATTATTTTATTACATTTTCTTGGTAAATTGCAATACTTTTGTTCTTTGTCTTTTAACATGGCGTGTACATACACCATATATTTAATCATTTACTATTTGAGACATTCATATGGCATGGTTTTGGCAGAGGCCTCGTATCAACCAGTGGTGAATATGGTTTATAATAATCAGTCAATCAGACGTTAGAATTAACAATTATTCTTCCAGGCTCTGATAATGCATCTCAACGGCTTTCTAACTGGTGAATACTCTGTGAGCCTAAAGAACCTGACCCTTCGACTTTTATTAGTGTTAGTTACAGTAAGTAAATAATATACTTAATGCAAGTATGATGACATTATGCCAGACAGAGGTGGACTTAACAATTTAACATACAGAGATAAACTTCACTACAATAAAATCACCTCCGCTGTCAGGATGAGGCTGATAGATTTATTATTTACGCCTAGATGGTGACATTAACACTGTAGAATGGCAGTCCCATGTAGGCCCCTCGTACTATTTTGATTTTTTCAATCTTCGTCACAAACATGTAATTTAAATAATAATAACATTTTTACAATTACTGTATTGTATTTTAACAGTCTTTTGTCATACAAATTATTTACATATGTCACATATATTTTATGTTGTCAATGTCTTTATATTTGGATTAAATTTACTTTCATTTATTGATAAATTTTAAACTTCTATGAAACTTCTATGAAAGATTGGGGCGCAATTTCGACGTACCAACAGCGTTAGAACGTAACACGATTTGATTGTTTGGATTCAGGAATAGTAGGCGTTTACAGAGAACTGCACTTTGGGGCTATGTATTCTGTGGAAGTTCACTATCTAGCCGTTTAAATAATACATCTATGGGCTGAACATTTTCGTCTAGAGTAGCAATCATATTCAATACAGCTCTCTGATACTGTATTACTGTATGAAGTGTGGGGTTTTTCACACCGCCTTAGATGCCTATATGAACAAGAGTGGGTAGTAATGAGAAAAAAAAGAAAAGTATGAAGGGAAGCATATACTATGAAGGGTAGGGAATCAGGAAAAGTACCAAGAAACACCTGAATATTCTGGGTAATTTTGAAAAAAAAATAATGAAGATGCATTAAAAAATGAATGCACATGTTCAGTTAATTAAGAAGTCAGATGTTGCTGAATGGATTCTTGGTAATACACTGAACACACAAGTTACAAAATAACTTTCTTTTTAAGAATTAGATAAATTAATCCAGTATATAATTCATTTCATGAGATTACAGGTTAAACAAATGTAAACATTAAATTAGGATCAATTTCAAGTGTGGTGCTTTTTGAAAAAACTATTTTTTGTTGTACCTTAGGTCACTGACAATGTGAGTCAGAATACGATTCTAGAATACCTGATGATAAATAGCGTGTTTGAAGCAATATTAAAAGTAAGTCAACATTTGCTTTATCAAAATCTTACAAATAATGGAAACACCTCTATTAACTATTAAGTGCTTGTTAACTTGGTACATTAAGATGCAACAAGCCTTTATAATTTGTCTGTGCAACTATACACTTTCGCTAAATGTGTATACCTTTGATAACATTATTAATTAAAGATCAATGTATTTTTCAATAGCTAAACAAGCATTCATTTTTCTGTTGAACAGAATCAAGTGTCCAGTAGCTTTCTTCTTTTACTAGTTGTTCTTTTTGAGGAAAAATCTTAAATTTGTTACTCATGAGTGACCACATACAATGGATACATTCCATTCCATGCTGCTCACTGAATTATTATGTATCTAGAAAAAGTTTACCTAGGTCTATCTCAGTTTTTCATTGTCTTATAAAGCATAATTTGCTATGAGCTCTATTAAAAAATTGCATTATTTAATTAACTATCAAACATGCTATATACAGTATAGCGGCCTCAGGCATCAATTCATTTGCTTTGAAATTTGTTTGAATCTGTTATTTCTTCTGAAACTCAATTCTGTTGGCAACTAATAATTGGCCAAGTGGGTAAAACATTTGACCTATAACCTCCAATTAAATTTAAAAACTCGGGGAAATTCCTGTTCAGAAAAAAAAAAATAATATTGATTCACAACAATCTAGCCCTGACTGTTTTGAAATGTTCAAAATATTTAGGACAGTCCAGGACCGGATTTACCTGTGGTATAATCGTGTTACAGTCGTATTGCAGTCAGAAAGATCATGTTAAACTCGTCTTGGATTCAGCATGGTCCATGGTAGACTCTGCTATTTGGTGTTTCAACAGATTTTATTAATAATAATAATATTAAGGCATTTATTTTGCGCCAGTTTGAATTAAAATGGAATCATCAAAAGCGCAGTGGACTAGATGTTGCACAGTCAATAACTTGCTACTCCCCTAAGGATCACGTCATGTCCTATGCACCTACTATATTAGCGCACATCCTTCTGTCCACGGCAGGGCTCGTGTATGGACCAGTACACCGGGGTAACCCCCTAGTCGTCTCGAAAGATGTATTCGGTTTTTGTAGTGCACAAGAGCCGTTATTGTAAACTGGGCCTTTGGTTTTATAGTCCTTATCCGAGAAAAATTGTTCCATCACCAGAACCATGGTGCGAGCAGGCCTCGAACCCGTGCTGTTATTGATGCATGGTTCACGGTTCCCTGCTTTAACAGCTCGGCCATACAACTCGCACACTATGACTTCCCAATGTCTTCCAGATTTGATTCCGATGTTTTCCTGGTTGAGTATGACCAAGTGTATTCATGGATGTTCCCTCCTCTTCACCTTCTAAAATCACCATGTTGTGGTTGGTGTTGAGATCAACTAAATGCATTTTCCGACCACATGCCGAGTCTGAAAAAAACACCCAGACTGTCATAGTCCTCATGAGGTCATAGCTCTGTGTTAGAGGAGCTTAAGTTAATAAACCTTTGAATGTTTCCCTCTAGATTCTTGCTGATCCTACCAGCAGACAACATCATGGTTTTGATTCTGTGTTATTGCTTACAATTCTTGTCAATTATAGAAAACATGAGGTAAGATATATTATAAAGCACATTAATATATCCTTGCTATTTGATTGGTTGATTTCCTATCACCTGATATTGTTAATTTCGTTCAATTCAATTCCAAAAAGTGATATTTAATGGTTCAATACAAAATCCTTACATTCAACATAACCTGTACTGTGTGCCACCTATAATTGCTCTCCTCCACAATGGACAAAATCCTTCCTATAGGCCTAGTGCTGCCTTTTTGCCTGGGCACTTTATATATCAAATTCAAGACAGCAGCAGTGAGGCTTGTGTTTAAAAATCAAATAACAATTTATTTTTAGGAAAATGATGTGTTGTAAAACATGTCTTGTATTTGTTGAATAGAGAGAATATTTTATTCATTGAAAGATTGCTTGTTTCATTCTACTTGAAATGTCCAGTATTTCTATATATGTTTAGCTGTAGTTTGATCCACTTGATTTTATCATTTTTCAGTCAGCTAATCCATATATTTTGAAGTTATCAATATTAGACAATGAGCTTGCATTAACGGTAAGTAATCATTTGTCAAATTTAGGTAAATTAAGATCTTAAGTTTAGAGAAAACATTTTCAAACTCTGATGCTCTTCAATTTCAAATGAGAGTAACTGCAAGTAAACTTGTTTACTTTATTTTTTATTGTTTTTAGTTTTGTTGATTTTAATTTAAAATAGCAAATACTGTACAAATAAACAAAGATGATAATAAAAATGCATTGCATTGTAACACTTTAGGCTCACCTGCCATCAATACACTAATGTTACATTATTGCACAAGAATTTTGGAACTATTTAACACCTACACAGTAGATTTGATTTGATATATCCTTCTGGTGGTGATTGGGCAGTACACTGGGATACAATCCCCTACTCTTTCCAGTGGGGTCCTTCTTGTGGTGATTGGGCAGTACACCGGTATACAATCCCCTACTCTTTTTTGGAGAGTGTACAGCGTTCTTTAACATGCACATGAACCATGTTGTACACGGAACCAATGGCTAAACATTTCATCAGAAGGATGGTGTGCTATGAACATGTATTTCGATCTTCCAATTGATAACACAAAAAGAGTGCGTGGTGTTAAATCAAACCTGGGATCAGCGAGTCTATATGGTTCAGTGTACAGCACAGTGATTTCTACCAGCTAAACCAATTAAGCCACTCTTGAAGTGAATCCAAGGACACTTGCACAACTAATAGCCCACAATTGTGAAAGTAATAAGATGTTAAATGTGGTACTAATTATACATGTCAAGTTTATAGAGAGCTCTGTGGCCTAATGCAGGTTTTACCTCTAAATCCACAGAAGGGGATTTACATCCAAATGGCTATTTTAGAAACAATTTACCACCATTTATTAAACACATACATAGAATATTGCATGATAACATTAAAAACTATATAGTGTAAAAGTAAAAAAATCAATAATAATAATAAACTGTAAAATATGTTAAAAACTGTAAAATTGTTTGCATTGTAAACATATTAAAATAGATGGTAAGACTTATGTTTGTTGTTTTTAGGGTCTAGGGTGTGTGGTTTCCTCAGCCTTGGCAGAATTCAACAGGTGAGCATAGTTTAATTAATAATCTGTTAATTATGCTTGTTCATTTTAAGGGTTTTTTAACTATTATGCCAAAACAGCACAGAACTTTTCAGAATTTTGGGTCGTTGGTCAGGATTTTAGGCACTTGTTACTGATATGTCAATAGCTGAGCCCTACCTTTCAGCTAGTTTAGCCAAAAAGTCATAATATATAAACATTTTTTTTAAGCCCGACCCTGATTTTTATAACTATGGGTCGTTCTGAATTGGGTAACATAAATTTTTTAGGCCTTACCGTATATTTCGGTGTATAAGTCGCACCTTCAATACGCAATTTTGGTCGCAAAATTCGGTGTGCGTCTTATAC
>JAOTQE010021182.1:0-10650 GCA_025631205.1 Nesometra sesokonis | reverse complement strand
CAGCCCCCCTCCCCTTTGATTATTTTGAATTTAATATTTTTCTTTTACTTAAAAAGTTCATTATTTGCAATAAATTATCTGTGAAAATTACCTCTCAGATGCCTACAAAATGCATCTTTTTTGAAAATTGGCATGGGGAGGACCCAGACCCTTATAAATAATACACAATTTGGCATCGGACCCTCGGTATTCGGCATCGGGCCCCCTCTATCAAGCCCTGCTGGATCCGCCTCTGCTTGATCTGCCCCTGCTTGAGGTGGAGTACCTCCTTTCTGAGGTACAAGCAATTAGTATATGAAAATTAAGATTAAAGTCCAAGTGAACTCCTTTTTGGAGGAAATGAGCTCCTTTCTTACCAAGGAAAACAACTAAAAGGTTTACCTATCATAATGAAATAGGGAAATTAAATTTTTTAGATTTTTAAGTTATGAAAATCTTATGTTGCCATTTTCGACAATAGAATTCATAAGAGGTCAACAAAAAGGCACTTGAAACACAGTTTGTAAACAATTAAGTTTTCATGTTTTACCTGAAACTTTGCATATTTGTGATGTATTATGCGTAGATGAACCGCTGGCAATATTTTACATTTTACATTACAACAGACAGTACCACACCATACATCTCCTGGTTAAGGCTATGTTCAGACTGAACGATTAAGCAGAGAGTAACGTACACGGCGTACGATTATATGTGTCTGAACTAGCCTGCGATTAGCGTAAGTCCCTAATCCGAAGCGTAACTTATGCTCCCTGCAAACTCTGGTTTAGCGTAAGCTACAGAGCTACGCCTCGTACACCTAAATGGTTTTGTCCTTGTGTTACACGTTTTCCAATCACAATTTGCAATCAGTCTGCATTGGCCAATCAATTACGGATCACTGGTCATAGAAAAAACCCACTGGCGGCAATTTTAAAATTGCTTAAGACTTGCGCTATGCCTTGTGTTAGAACACCTTGGTCATTACGCCACAGATTGGCTTGCATCTTTCTTACGCTAAGCTCCGCTTAAGCCATGAATCTGAACATAGCCTTAGAAAGTAGGCCTATGACAGCTCTCATCGGTAAGAAAGCTGTTGGATGAGAAACCAAAAAAATGTAAACTTAATTATTACCTTGTTCCACAAGGTTCTACCTTGGGACCTATCTTATTCCTTATTTACATGCACCCTCTGGGTAACATATCAATAAGCGCTCTATCAGGGAGTGGCATTTAGCTCAGTTGGTTTAGATGGTGGAAATCACTGTGCTGTGTGCTGAACCGTGACTCACTGGTCCATGGTTGGAGGGTCAAAATAAAAGTTACTAGAGCACAGTCTTTCAGATGAGACGTTAAGCCATTGGTCCAGTGTACAACATTGTTCATGTGCATGATAAAAAATGCAGTGCATTCTTTGAAAAGGAGTAGGGGATTTTCTCCCAGGCTACTGCCCAATCACCATCAGAAGGACCCCCTGGAAATAAGTCCACTTCGGACTTTCGTGGGTTATCCTTGGTATTGTGTTCTATAACACCGAATAAATCAAACCAATTCAAACCAAATATCATATTTAGGCAGATGAAACCCAGCTATACACTTCCTTTAGTTTGCAGAATGCCACCGAGCCTAGCTTAGAGGCTTGCATGGAGGATGTACAATCATGACTATCACAAAATATTTATTTTTTAACTTATTTATAACTTATTTAGCCAGGATGGCATTTCAGTGGTATATACCTTATTAAAAATTAATCAGGTTATATACACTAGTTTTTAAAATGTCGGATCATATGTTGTAATCCTGACAAGACCGAGGTTCTGTGCAATAGACCAAAACCTGCCTAACATTGAAGCTATTTGTGTTGGACATACCTCCATTACTCAATTTAGTGAGGTACGGAATATTGGGGTCATTCTCTATTATACTTTGTCCATGAAACGGAATATTAAGAACATCTGTCGGGTAGTTTCTTTTCTACTTCGTAACATCAAACAAGTTAGACGGATTTTGAACAAGGATGCCACTGCTTCTTCAATTTGTATGCTTCAGCTTATTTTGAATGTTGCAGCTCAATTTGTCACTAAATCTCCTGAATTTCAGCACACACACCATTGGCGGCATTAGGAGGGGGGGGGGGTTTCCCCCATTGTGGGACCTTTGCCCCACCCCCATTTGGGGAAGTTGAAGGTTTTGTTAGGGACAAACCTGCTTTGTAGGGTACTTTCAAGGTCCAGACAAGCCCCCATCCATACAAAAAGCAGCTAAAAATCATGCGAAATAAGGCGAAACCCATTTTTTTTTGCTTGTCAACCACCACCCCACCTAGCTCAACCTGTCGGGGGTGCCCTGCCTGTCAGGGGTTCTGCCCTGCCGTAGGGGAAATCCTGGTGCCGCCACTACATCACAACTATCCTCCGAAATCTACATTGATTACCTATATTAAGCAACATTTTATTCTCAAAATGCTTTTTAAGATTAATATATTTCTGACTTCTTTGGACTTTGGAAGCAATATCCCATAATTCTGACTACTACTATACTCTATTCTAACTACAAAATACCATTTTGATTTTTCAACCATGAGTCCCAATTTGTGGCAAGACCTAACATTTGTTCCTTGTTTTTTTTTTTTAATGAATTAATCAACAAAAATATTACGTGTTATGGTTTTTTGGAACCGATGTTAAATTCTGGGTATTGTATTATCAATTATTGGTTAATGGTTAGTTACCGAAAACCCTGACAAACCACATTTTTGTATTCTTAGTAACAAGAAATTTAGAGATTAATTTTGATATTACTGTAATTTCTAATATTCCCAATGATATTGTACTATTATTATCAAAATATTAATTCTGGTATATTTATTCATGGTTTTATCCTTCAGTACATTTCACAGGGAAATTAAAAAAAAAACATATAACCTTACTAATAGGGTACTACTGATATGCCATTGTGAATAAACAAGTTACAAATAAATAAGTAAATTATACAGTCAATAGGCCCACCAGGGGTGGATCCATGATTGTCATTTAGGTGGGGGAGCCTTAAATCCTGATTTTGGTTTTGACAAGCAAAAAAAAAAAAACCTGCTTGCAAATAACAGGTCTGCCTTTTCCTCTTAGGAGTCTATATACAGCCGTTATTTTTAATAGCCCAATACCTTTAAAGACCAAAACAAATTTCAGGGTCAATTTTAGGGTGATGGGGGCTTAAGCTTGTTAAGCTCCCCCTCCAAATCTTCCACCGCCTACATATTCATTGAAACAGCTCAACAGCTCTTTTAACAATCCTGGTTGTGTACTACGAGGTTTGTATTTATAATATACTACTAATATCAACAACAGCTTTCAATATATTGATTTACACATCATTATGTACATATCTGTGTACAGACCTATATTTATATTGTACATATCAATTCCATAACAACTACCACTCCCTGCTAACACATTTCCTCTCACATGGCCCAACCTTAAAATTTAGAATTTCTAACATTTATTTTTCTTTTTACTACCAGCACTTCCACATTACTGTTTGTAGCTCTGAGAAGGAGCTCCAGAAGTACCAAGCTGATTAAATAATTAACTAAGTAATACAGTACTGTAAAAACCGAGGGTGCTGGATTGTTTGAAAACAATATTCATTTTAAATTTTATATATAGGAATTTTACTATGTCGATTCAGCTAAAGCCTCATTTGCAGTAAATTTATGTCATTAACAGACTCTCTGGTTAGTTGATCGAAAAAAGTCCCATGCAGACAAATTTGGAAATCTTCCTTTATAAAACTAACCATGTCTACTGGTTGTTTTCTGGAGTAAAATGTGCCAAGTAAAACTTATTGAGCTAGTTTTACTGGCCAGAAACTCCAACGCAAACAGCGCAATTCAGATAACTTCTCAATTCATATTACCAAATGGCCTTCATTGGTCACTTGGGCAATTCATGAGTTGTGACCTTGAGTAACATGGTTTATTTTACAAGCTTTACCAAAGCATAAGGTAAAAACCACAGATTATTAAAAAAAAATGTATAATCTGTGGAAAACTAACCATGTCAAATAATCCAAGTGCAAACAATGTCTACCAATGGTCTTAGCAAAATATTCTCTTTTTAAAATCCAGTGTGGTTGCTACTTAATTTTCAGTCATCAAGAGAACAAAGCTTTAAAATTGAATCAATTCCAAAAAAATTGTGCACTTACAGGCATGGATCCAAGGGAAGGCCCACTCGACCCAGGCCCCAAACCCCTTTGACTTGGCAAAATAATATTTTTTGCACACCTCTAAATGTGCACCAGGATTAAAACTTTCCCGGCACTGGGCGGGCCTGGACCCACGCCTATTGCCATCAGTTTTACTGTTAAAATCTCACACTTGTGTTTGTTCAAATTTAAGCCAAGCCCCATCTTTCGAGCTCCACTGGATCCGCCCGTGAGGATACTCGATAATTTAATACAAAAATTATTGTCATATACTGACTAATTTTACTATGGTTTATGAGCAATTTTAAATATTTTAACTTGTACTAATTGATTTTAATAAATATTATTTTTTTCAGATTTGGACATCAGCATTATGAAGAGCCACCTTGATAGTGTCGCTCACTTTTGGCGACCCTCAAGGTAATGTTAATTGCCTTACCCGAGTTTTGTTCGCTATGTGTTTTTTTTTTATTTGTCAATTGATGTACACCTGGAAAATGAATGAAGAAATCAAGAAAAGAAATGGCAGAACTAAGTTTTATTTATTAATTTGGTTTTATGTTATATTTTCGTAAGTGATATTTGTGAATTACCTTCTACAGCTTTGAACAAGTGTTACCATGATTAAATAAAAGATATTATCATCATTACTGTTGTAATAAATTGCACTTTTGAAACAACAGTGTCAATATACCCATATTTAAAGTACTTTTTATATGGCCTACATGACAGTCGTGGTGTCTGGTCTTATAGACTCTGACTCATGAGGGAAACCAAACGGATTATTTGCTAAACAAATCGCAAACACAACACTAACATCTTCATTCACCATGGGAAGCGCCACTGATTTTATACAATCTTGACCTTCAGGAAAGCGTAATCCGTTTGGAAACAAAAGTCGGAGATTTCAAATCCATAAGGGAAGTAATTGGGAAGGAATTCAGGAAATGACTAGACACGAAAATCAAACAATAATTTCATCGCAATCATTGTTGGCAAGGTAAAACAATTCACTAGTAGTGTTGGTTAATACCACACTACCATTTTAATAGATTTAAGCACGGATCCTAGATCGGTGGTTTTAGTTTTCCTGGTTTTCAAAATTTAATTCAGCATACAGAAAAATGAACAAGTTTTCATAACCCCTTAGCTCCAACTCTAGTTCCTCTAGTATCCTTTTAAAATGTGTAAAAATTGTTCATCTCAAGAATGATGCATTAATTAATTAATCAGATGAGTTCGGCAATATCGAGCACCTCATGCTTGAATTTATTTGCTTTAAATATTTAATTAAAATACAGAATGCGGTGTCTAGAAATTTGAGAGGCCATTTGTGCTGAGAAAGCCATAAAATGTGAGACATAAGGATGCATACATAATTTTACAACTTTGGCTCTCTATCGGCGGAAATTCTCGTAAGCAGACACCTCCCGTAAGCGGAAACTTTTTTCGAACCCGAGGGTGTCCGCTTACGAGAGGTTCAACTGTACTAAGTACCTGGGATCTCAGGTATTTATAGGGTCGCAAAAAGTTGGTAGGTACTGTATTATTCAGTTACTTTACCATATGGGTAATTCTAAAGCTCCAACATGAGCTAAAAATCAAAACATGTAATTTGTGACAGATGGAGTTCTGTGGTAAAACATATTGCAGCATTTTCACACCCAACATGTAAATTAATCAACCATTTTTGCTGTGGTTTTTCTAACTAATAGTGGTAATTTCAGGTCAAATTAATTAAAATAATTAGTATCAGACTAGGCAGAGCATACCAATGCCTTATAGCTCCTAGATGCCCTGCATGAGATTCGACTTTTTGACCTACACCATGCTAATACTGTTACACAATATTACAATTTTAACCATAACATTTGTCCCCAAAGGGAAAATGCAAGGGTATAATATGATTGGCTTTTTCTGGCTATCTGTCTGTCTGTCTATCAGTCTGCATGTGGCCAACAGTAAACTGTCAATACTGAGCACCCTCTGAATTGTAAATTTTCTGTTATTTTCATCTATTTCTACTGTATATCTACATTGGTTTTATGATTTGGGGATTTTAAACAGTTACACTTGCCTCTGAAGAGGAAATTCCAGGGTATTATGACAGGTTCTTTCTGGTTATCTGTCTGTTTGTCAGTCTGTCTGTCAAGTCTCTCTCAATAGCAACCACCCTTCTGACTCCATTTTCTTGTTTTTTGTATCCTGCACTGTAGTTTGGAATCAAGTTTACCTATTTACATTGGTTTCATAATTTGTGGATTTTAAACAGTTACACTTGCCTCTGAAGGGTTAATTCCACGGTATTAAGACTCTAAGGCTCTTTCAGCTTATCTGTCTGTCAGTATGTCTGTCAAGTCTCTCAATAGCAACCACCCTTCTGTACTCTCCATTTCTCTCGTTTTGAGCAGAGTTTTTCTATATTTACATTTGTTTTATGTTTCTGAGATTTAAACAAGGTCTCAGGTCTCATTCTGCATGAAATTTTTTGGGGGAATTTTGAGGAGTTGATCCAGGGAACAGTGAAATTTCACTATATTTATTAATTCATTTTTTTGAAAATCTTTATATAGGATGCATATCAGGATGATCTCACACCTATTTTTCATATGGTCCTGTTTATAGTAAAATACATTTTCAAAATTAAATAGAACAAACTCTACAATCACAAACATGCCACTGACATGGTAAAATGCCAAAAGAGATAATTGAAATTACATGAATTATGTAAAAGTAATTAGTCCTAGTATATGTCGAAATAGATGATCAAATTAGTTAAAAAGGTAAAATAATGTTAATGTAAAATGTTAAAGCAAATGACCTGTAAAATAGTTTAAAACACATTTCTAAATTACAGCATATTTTTAAGAATAAAATAGAATAACAAATATAGGCCTAGATGAGTCGTAAAACTAAAATTGTCAACATTAACATGATGGTACAGAAAAAAATTTCAAAATAGGTTACCTTAAAATTGATAAAATAATCGTAGACGTTAAAATGCTATTATAATTGTTAAATAAATGACATGAAAAGTCATTTTTAAAAACATAATGTTAAAATTACATACTGTATTTCAGTCTCCTTTTTTGAGTTTGAAAATAAAAACAATAAAATTACAACATTATATCTTAAAAACCCATGTAAAATCTATCTTTCTGTGGTTTGGTCTTAAAATTAAGGATTTGAATCTTTGATAATGTATGGTTGTACCAAATAAACTGACTTACCAGTTTGAAATAATCCCTACTGTCGTTTTAGACATTAGGTGCCCTGAAGCATAAAAATAATTAAAATTAAATAAATGTAAATTTAATCAAAATATTTAAAAAGGGAATTAAACTTCCCGAAAACAAGGATAAAACATGAGAAGTTTTCTCTCCTCTAAGGATATAGAGAACTGTGGATATTAGCGAGGTTTCGCAAACTTACGAAATACGAATACGAAAACGGATACGTCATACATTCTTGTAACATTTGAATAGAACACCTTGAATATCAGTCACAGTTGGTCAGTATTTTACGACGATCATCAACAATTCATAGGTAGAAAATTTGATATATTTTTGAAAACATTTAGGAACTTTGAAAAATTGGAGTGTGACATATCCGTTTTCGTTTTCGTATTTCGTAAGTTTGCGAAACCTCGCTATTGCTTATTTTACACTACAGCAGAATAACAAAGGCTTTCAACATTATGCATAATGGTGTATTTAAAATAGCACATTTATTATCGGTATTAAATTAAATCCCATAGTAAATTGTATTATCATTTAAGTTGGAAATGTAATTTAGTGGAAATTGGCACACAGATGTTTAAAGTAATGTATAGGTAATAAATTAAATTTATTGAATTTGTTATTATTAGATGGATACAAACACAAGACAAGTATTGCAAATATTATTATCATTAGGCCTAAAAAAAATGTTATGTAGCTCAAACACAGACAAATTTTAAAACAGGGTCGGTCGGTCGCATTTTTTTTTTTGACCTATCAGTATATAGATATCCTTTGTAAAAATGACTTGTACTGACTAGTTTTTTAAATGTTAAATTACTGTTATTATTATTATTATTATTATTATTATTAGTAGTAGTAGTAGTAGTATTAGTATTAGTATTATTATTATTATATAACTGAACTAGGCTATTGGAGGTATCCTCACAATAGATTGCTTTCTAGTTGTTTTTGAGAATGGCCCATAAAGCAATCTAAAAATAAAGAATTAAAAGACTATAAATCTAAAAAAATATGTATGAAGGGCACTTCCTGCATGATCCTAAGAAGTACATTATAATAAAATATAAGTACATACTAATTACTCATAATTGATGAAACTATATATTTTTTAATTGACTTCTTGACATATTTTGGTGAATATCGATTTGAACTCATCGGCAACATTTTGTGGTGAGACCTTACATACTGATAAAAATTAGTGTCTTTAAACTGAATTTTCAAAAAATTAAACACGCTGTTGGTTCAGTAGGTCATAACGGGTGGATTTAGATTTCAGCGTAGGGAGATTTTATGTTGTGGCATGTACTTCTTGATATTGTTTTAATAAGCAACACAAAGGTTGTTTCTACTTTGTTTGCATTGGCTAGTACCATATGTTGTATTTATAAGATGTTTTTCATTCAAAGTACTTCAGAATTTGGTTTTCAAATTTAGGGGTGGGTGGATAAGTTTGTTACAACCCTTCTAGGCTGTGTTTCAGCAGGAATTTCTGATTATCCGATAAAATATCATCCAATCAAATCAATTAAAAAAATACACCTGCGCAAACTCAGTGTAGACCATAAGGCATCCACTAACGTCCGGTGATTTTTTTGGTGACTTCCCTTTTCCTCGCGTGGGACTCCCGTTGGCACCACGGTGAAATCCTAGAAAAAACAAGATCAAGCTCGACCCTGTGTCAAAGGTAAAAAACTATCACAATTAGGTCAATTATCGGATATTATCGAAAATTATCGGATAATTTTATTACGTCAGTATAGTTAAATACCCGTTTCTGCAGCACTTTTATCGGGATAATTTATCGGATATTTTTTTTCCTGCAGAAACACGGCCTAAATCCTAACCTGGTGGTCAAATTTAGAAAAGTATGACAGTTTTATTGCCATGTTAATACTTTCATTTTGTTGATTTTTCAGTAGATTCAGCTAATTTGTAAACAATGCCAGGATTCTGGTTTTTAACAGGAAATTCCCTTCCTTCTCTAATGATGGAATTTATTGTTTTAATTAGTAAACATGAAAAGGAACTTCAATAATCCACTTCATTTCATTACAAAGGTGACCTTTGTAAAAGGAAATTGAACCAAATTGAATTTTGAAAAAAAAACTCTTTATTTTTAATTAAATACAGTATTAAAACTAGAAAATAAATGTACAGGACATCATAGAATCTGACAAAACATTTATTTTGATTTATTACTATGATGAACAAATGAAGAAGTTAATGCAATTTATAATAATAATAATTATAATAATAAACGTAATGATAAGGACTAAAAAAATCTTCCAAAACAATTTGTTCATGCAGTACCCTAGGCAGATATGAACAAGAGGGACCAGCTATAAGGAACAGTAGTGTAGTGTAGAGAATTGAGAGAAAAATTGTACAAAAAAACTCTAGAAAACCTGATTAAATCGTATAAAAAATAATACAGCGCATGCGTTTAAAACCAAATGGGCATGTGTAGTCAATTAATGACACCTACTGGATTCTTGGAACCAATAAATATTCAGTAACTTAGAAAATAACCTTCTCAGAGGCTGATTTACGTTTATGAATTAAAGATAGCCGTTAACTGAGAGTAACCCTGATGGCCGAGCGGTTAAGTGTACATCCACCGACATATTCATGCATTGTGAGTTCGCGCTTTGAGTGCTGGGTCTGGCAAATTGATAATTTTTTTTTTATTCCAAAAATACATTAATGAGAATTCCTTTTCAGGCTGATGTTCAATCTTAGCTTGTCAAAAAATTTTATTTTTAAGTAAAACCAAAAATATGCTTACTTGTAAACGTTTCATTGACACTCATTCAACATCGTCAGTACGATTGTGTCTGGTTTTCAGATTTATTTGATCCTCCTGGTGTTTTTTGCCAGGCGCCACCAACGGTTGAACTTTCTTTTCAAGAAGGCTGTTGTAGATATTGGACAATTGATATGGGGTGGTAATAACAGTGTATTATCTATAAACGTAATTTAATATGGTAATAAAAAACTTTGTTTTTACAGGTTTCAAAACTATCTTTTATTAGATAAGTTTAAAAATGCATTAAACTTAAATTAGAAAATTATGAAAATATAAATAATTCAAAATAAAGTATGTTTATATTAACAACATCAATAAATTAGGTGTACAGGTTTTTAAAAACAATATTTGGATTTAAAAATATCCCTTATTAGATATATTTAATTAAAAATTGGCATATAGTAAATGTGTTATAAA
>JAOTQE010021171.1:0-10651 GCA_025631205.1 Nesometra sesokonis | reverse complement strand
TGGCCAGTTTGGCTTCATCATATCCCTCAGCACTGGGTTTGAAAGAAATATAAAGCTGTGTGTCATCTGCATAGGCACTTTGACCTTCGACCTTCTAGTCAAGTTGCAACTCTTTACAACCAGTGGTTGCAGAGATATAATTTTATTTGTTAATCCCTTATTTGCATATGTAGGCTAATTTGTATAATTTCATGATGAGTGGCGAAGGTATAGTTTTTGGATGATTTGTCTACTCATTAAATGTAATCATTTTTAATTAAAAAATCCCAGATTTTAATGTAAATACTACGTTTCCTTGCATATGAAAATCATGGTTAATTAGCAACAATATATAGGGAATACAATTATTTAAAATATACAAAATGTCAAAGGTCAGAAAGTATATTTCCCATTATTATTTTAAAATAGTTCCCATTAAAGCAAATATAAACTTGCACAATCTGATCGATTTGCAGCCAACATCGAGTCAATCCGACCACTAGTTACGGAGATGGTAATCAAAGGTCAAAGGTCAAAGTGCCAGAAATAGAATTTCCGGCCATTTTTTACAACTATTTGCATTACAGCTAATAGTAACATGTATGTTGCGAACAATTTAAAATTAAAACCAAGTCTCTGCAATCAGTGGTTAACGAGACATGAGTGTTCAAATCCACAGGCGGGCATTTTGAAAAACGGCCCTCAAACAAGACTTTCCCATCATATCTGGGAGGTTTATAGGAGCTATATATTGTCTAAATTGGTCCATCTTGCAAAATCCATCGAGAAAAAAAGTATGCTAAATTAGTCACGGATCTTATGAAAATGACTCTACTATATGCAGAATATACAGTGAGTGAACTTTAATTATAAGGCTTTATTTTGTCGTTTGAAGTTTAATTCTATTAGATTAAAATAAAAGTAGAAAGACAGACAGACTAATATTATTATTTTAAAGTGTAAAAAATAATATTATTATTTTAAAGTGTAAATAATACAGTTATATTCTTGAAGTTTCGATGAAACATCATTATATTTCCTCAAGTCAATGTCTATAATGTCAGCGTCTAAAAAAACAAAGTGAATTCTTAATAATTTCGTACATGCGTTCAAGCATCAGAGTAAACATTATTATTTGAAGTGTAAAATACAGTTACATTCGAAGTTATTAGGCTTAAGCTAGCTGCAGTAGTTGGTCATTGTCACCTACTGTTCGTGCACTTCACGCCATCACTTTTATTTAGCCAAGAAAACCGGGCTAGTATTATTCCTATTCTACAACCGCCTAAGCTAGCTGCACTAGTTGGTCATTGTCACCTACTGTTCGTGCACTGCACGCCATCACTTTTATTTAGCCAAGAAAACCGGGCTAGTATTATTCATATTCTACAGCCACCTATACAAGGCGATTGAAGATTAGATGGCGGCTACTGATCCAAAACTATACAAGTAAGACCAGTGAACGAATTAATTTGTCCTGATGTCGTGCTTGCTTTTATACTATTAACATCATCTGTTATGCAAATTTCAAACTTTCGCCGAGTGTAGTATTTTAAAGTGACACCCATACAATGCTGGTTATCAGGAAATATATAGGGAAAGAAAACAACGCAAATAGCCACAAACGTGCGTGACAAGATAGACAAACAAACAGGCAGACAGACATTTTTTGAAAAGCTGTTTATAGAGACGCTTTCCGCGTCTTAACATGGTCTCACCACTCTCACTGGGTGGTTAATTTTAATATAGAAATAATGTCTTAAGCTCAATCTGAATAATCAAATTATAATTGGAGTACTTGATACACCTAGATATAGTTACAGTTATGAGATATGAGCACGTCATCTTGTCATCGTGCTAAATTAGTAGCCCACAAATTTTTCTTAGGTCTACTGTCAGGTTGATAGCTATTTCCGCAAATATTGGCGATTTTCCTACGTATTATTCATATGCTTTTCTTCGGACGTTTTGAAGCTAACATTTACTAAAGTCGAAGAGTGTTTTTGTTTGTTTTGTTTCACTGCTGTTCCAAACATAAAAATTAAGTCAGGCGCCCTCAATTCTTTACATGCAGTGGCGAGTTAGAAAAAAAACAATCACCCCATAGCAACCAGCGTAACGTCGGCGTTGAAAAGCTTGTAAAAATACCTCGTATAAAATGTCCAATAGCATGCAACTAAATGCTTTTAGGAGCATTACAACATAAGTATGTTTTAGATTACTTATTCAGGAGTTTTACCAACGTGTTTATATCTAATGGTGAGCGAAATATTCTAAACGATATACAGATTCAAATTTGCTTTAACAGTTGTATTTTTTGGTAGTTTGTGGAAATGTTAAGGTATGTAGTTTGTTATTAAGTACTGTTTGTTAAAAGAATTTTTTAAGATGGTATGTTGGTACTTTTGTTTACTGGAGTGGTCAACAAAACATTTTCATTTACATTTAATCAAAGTTTAAGGCAAACTTTTGAATTATTATTACAAATCTTAGGCCTAAATTATTAAATTCCCGACACAAAGCCAATGTTGATAAACGTATACGCCGCTACGTGACGTTCAACGTGCGCGCGTGCACTTCGAAAATGCCTTTATTTACAATTTAGCAACAACTAGGGCCTACCCTCGGCGTGGGCCTATCAACGTTGTTATATTAAATTTTACGTAATTTTATAATAAGAAAATTAATAGTATACGTCAGAAAAGTGTATTCGGTATTTTATCAAATTTATGCTATGTATTAATTATAAATTGCGTTCGTTTCATTATTTTATTTGTATTGATTTTTTTTGTAGTTTCAAAAATATAAAATTTAAAAGACTAATTGGAAAGTCATTGTGCTGCTTTCAATAATTTTAAATTGAATAACCTCTGTTAAACTATATATTTTGTTTAGTATTATGCAAATTGCTAATAACGCCTCAGGCTACACAAATTGGCGACTTTTATACGCCTCATGCTTACTACATTCTGAAACTTTTGCCTCGGGCGTAGTTGCAGAAATTTTAAATTTGCATAATGTGATGTTAATACTATAAAAGAAAGCACGATGCAGAATCGCTTCATTTGGTCGCTGATCTTGCTTCTGTAGTTTTGGATTAGTGGCCACACTCTAATCTTCAGTTGCACTGGGCATGTATATATATTTAGGCGGTTGGAGAATAGGGATACTAGCCCGGTTTTGTTGACTAAACTAAAAGTGGCGGTAGTGCACGAACAGTTGGTGACACTGACCAATTACTGCATCCAACTTAGTCCTAATTTAAATGTAACTGTATTTTACACTTCAAATAACTTTATTTTATGTATACTGTGCAGTTTTCCGCGTCTTATTGTCGGATCGAATTGTTGTTTTTTTGGTGAAAGCACCTGTATTAAGTTTTTTGTCATAACTTACCATAGCTACAGATGTACTTTGATTCTGTACTACATGCTTCATCGTTACAGCCATATGAATGTACTTTAAACATATTAACACAATTTTCCTCTTTACTACTAGGCTCACCTCGACCCCACGGTGAATATGTTAAATTTAATCCTGCACAGTGAGAAAAACAAAACGAAACGTCAAATTAATTTCTAAATAAATATCATTCCATTTACATGGACAACCATTGGTATTATTTCACAGTTTCCCATTGCTTCTCAACTTCATAAAAAATGCTAAATTTGTTTTGATCTTTGCGCATGCGCAGACAGCAAATCCAATCCAGCCTAATCCAGATTATATTTGTTCCTTCATCATACATAGACAATCCACAATAATGCTGTACAATCTGATTGGTTCTAAGCCTATAACATAAAAAGCCAATGGTCTGGTGTTGGCTTTTTATTTTTCTGACATACCTGAAGGTAAATAAGTGATTTTTTAAAAAGCCTCTAAAAATAGCGGATTTACTTTAAAAAGATTATGGACTACAGCTAGTTTGTTACTAGGCCTACAGTATTTGCAAGATCATTAGATTGTGACCAGTGGTTAAAAACAGTTCTAACAGAATTTCATATAATTGAAGAAAAAGTCTATAGCTGTCAACCGATGAACTATCCAACTAATAAGCCTTATTCAAAAATAAAAAAATAAAATCACATATTTATATTGCCTTCCATAATTTTCTTTTACTTGAAATATCAAACTGTTATGTTTAATCAACAATTTGCAATAGTAAACACCAGCTCAGTTCCCACCCCTACCCCCGAGAATACAACACAATAAGCCTGTAAAAAAAGTAGTAATTAAAATTGTTAAAAACTGCCGTAAGCCACAAACGACGATAAAATATTTTAAATTAGAAAATAATAGTATACAAATATACATTGCCTTGAGAGTTTCTGGTTAAAACTCTGGGCATGGGTGCCTCCAAAATAAGACCTAGTACTATTCACTAAGGGCGCCGTCCCGCAGTAAATAGTACTATTAGTACATTAGTACACTATATACACAAATTGTTTAATAAGCTTTTACTGAAAAATAACCAAATGGTAGAGGCTGCCTGCAGTTTGAATGGATTTTACTCAATTTTAGCATAAGCCTATAATGTTGTAAAATTAAAAATTTACGTTCAGATTCTTATCATAATGACGTCATTATAATTTAAAATTAATTGGGTTCAATGTGGAACATCAAAGTCCAATTTAAACCATTGGACTTGAGAAATCCAATGGGTAAAGCAATGGGTTTTCTGTGGTTTATATGTCCTTAATACATTTATATTGATAAAAAAAATTATGGTTACAGAGATATTGAACATTCAAATTTTTATGACCTTTGAACCAAGACCAAAAGAGGTCACTCTGTGAAACATTTTTATTTTTTTAATTAAAACAGTTTTCATGACCTTTGAACAATGACCCCAAAAGGTCAAACCGTAAAATAAATGTGTTATTTGGGTTCCTTATTTTAATGTTTCTATCTGTCCTTAATAAATTTACATACATAAAAACTGACCGTTAGAGAGATACTAAGCTTTAAAGTTTCCATGACCTTTAACCTATGACCCCAAGAGGTCAAAAATTAAAACTAATGTCTTATTTGGGTTCTTTATGGTCATATTTCTATCTGTCCTTAATACATTCATATACTTAAAAATTGATGGTTAAGGAGATATTTAGTCTTGGTTCAAGACGGTGATTTGGTTTAATTCGTGAAAGACGATTAAAAAGCACCCATTGCGTTACATCAGGTGGATTTTTGATGTTTTATATTAACAACAAACCTCACACCACTAAAACTTTATCATCCGTTGGTGGCGCACTTTATTAAACACTTAAAATAAATATAATATACAGACTTGGAGCAAGTCTAGGAGATATTGAGCATCAAAAAATTCCAAAATGAGGGCCATTTTGAATTTATGCAAATTAGGTACTTTCTGAACGGCTGATCAGGTTAAAACAAACTATTGCAATTTGTTTGACTTAAAGTCTTATTTCTACTGGACTACTGGACACAAATACGCTAAATACTGAAAGGCTCTCAAACTGTGTGACATCGACCTAACAGGAAACGATTGGCCCCGAATGCAGTTGCCAAGCGGGCATTCATATACTTAAAAATTGATGGTTAAGGAGATATTTAGTCGATCAGTGATCGGTGATCAGGATTGATCGAACTGGCCTGATCGGCAGTGGAAACAGGGTATAATAGGTTTCTAAAGGTTTTTTTTTAATATTTCCCCTTTTTTATGGAACTGATTTTTTTTTTCAAGTACCTGTGTAAATTTAAAAGTTTTAACCACTCTGCATATTGTTAACTGTTTTTACTGTACTTTGTCCTATATATTTTTAATATTGTACTTTTTTATCAGTTTTAATATTATCTGAGAACATATAAATATCAAAACAATTCAGCTTGGTTGCCTATTTGATTTTTTTTTAATAAAAGAGTTTAAAAGATAAGTAATATCTTGTTGTATTCCACGCCTGTACGTGCAACGATTACAAATCAGCATTTTTCGCAATGTCAAATTATGTGCTGGAAGCTGACGTAGACAAATCCAGTGTCTGTAAACATTTTCTGTCATCTTTGTAAATCAGACTCTCTTCTATTACATTTGTCTGTGGAGCATATGAACACGTATTGTTTGGTGATGCTTATTTAAACTGTAAATAATGTACATTTTGTTAGATTTTGGCAGCCATTTTGAATAGCACCCTCGGTTTTTACCTATTTATACAATGTGTTACACATATGACTTATTTCTGAATAACTCTAATAAAAACTAAAGCAATTACCTTGAACAAATGATCCTCACATCTGGTTATTTAACTCATATATACCCATTTTACAGAATTTTGGCCGCCATTTTAAAAAGCACCCTCATTTTAGACTTCTTTGTATATTTCGAAATACAAATGTAGATTATTTATGAATAACTCTAATCAAGCCTAATGCAAAAAATGGTCAAACATGCCTCATATAACCCACATGTAATATGGGATTTTGGTGGTCATTTTGAAGAAAGCGCCCTCACAGAAAAGTTCTCAAGATACAACCTGTTTACCTCAGATAGTCTTGTTAACCATAAAAAATGGAAAACTCTAGAAAAACAATGTGAAAATTTCTCCTTCAGGTGGCACCTTCCTCAATTTTACCCGGGTCTATAGAGTGTGCAATGATTTTTTTAGGAGGTAAAAAAAAACTCCGCCAAGTCAAATGTTTTAGGCAATCTAAAGCATAATTATATACTATTATGTTTTATGTTTAAAGTACACACCATTTGTCCACTTCCACATTCTTGGATCGGCATTCTTTTGCTTAGCTCCTATCCAGTATTCGACTCTTTTAAGCTCGTCATCACCCGCAATCAACCCTTCAATATGCTCCTGCAATGCATTGTTCGTGACCTCGGCAAGTCGTCCTCTAACCTCAGGTCCGTTATTATATTCTTTGTAGCTATATTGACATCGATCACTTGCCCAAATCCATTCCTTATTCACTGATGGGTTGAATACAAAACAGTACGTCGCATTGTTGTTATCCACAGTGCCATATTTTTTAAAGAAACCACTTTCACTATAATATTCTGGACATGTATCGTCTTAAAACAAAAACAAAAGAAGTAACACATCCTGGATATTCGAATTTTACTAAATAAAAAAACATAAAAATAATTGCGAGGACAAGGAAAATATGGAAGACTGTATTTTTAGGCGTACATCATTTTTTCAATGTGGGTTGGTCTATAGGGGATTCTTTGTAGTAGGGCGGTTACTGTATTGCAATTTTTCCTATAGGCATTCTCATATTTCGATAGATCATTAAATGTATCGTAAAATTTCCTGGATAAGTTTATGTCTTTTTTACAATTGTTTAGATAATGTATTTCATTTATTTAAAAAAATGGGAAACGTAAAAATTTTAAATAAAACGGGCTAAACTTAATTCTAGAAATTGTGGGTCCGTCTGACTTGTGCAACATAGACAAATCATTGTATAGAGATACATGGGTGCATTTAACTTACCAAATTGGCATATGTATCCCATATTCTGTGTACAATCAGTACTAGACCAGGCGTTTGTTCTCTTCATAAAACCACAACTCCCGCTACGAGCAGCTGATTCAGATTCCCAATTACTGTAGCTCAGTGAGAATTTACCTATACAAATCACATTTTCCTAAATAAATCTCATCACAGTATCAATCTACAAGAAAACATTTATAGCAGGTCCACCCTCCACCCACAAATCTGGATTCACCTCTGTAACAAGATCACCACAACAACAAAACAACAACAACAACAATAACAACAACAATAAAACGTTAAAGGAGGTTCAAGTTCAATAAAATTAGCTGTGAACCCGAACCATTGTACAGATTATTGTAAGTTTAATATCACTTTAAAACTTACTGTAACATTATCAGACATATCCCTAGTGCCCCAACATAGCCCCCTCTCCATCTTACTCACATCGTTGCACGTAAACTTACTGTCAATCCAATACCACTCCATAACTTCATACAGACCAATCCAGTAGTTATAATTCTCACTACCATACTTCTTATTTATCTCTTCTACGACTCCTTCCTGAGATTTTTTATCACCAATGTAGGCTAGATTAGCTCCAGATGATATGCAGATCTTGTTAGCTTCTTGCCAGGACCTGTCGTCAAGTCTTATACTATAGCAATGTGTATCAACGGTGAAATCAGTCGTGTTACAGAAAGTACCTGAAAACGAATTGAAACACAGCTTTGTTAAAGAGTAATGTCTATCCATAGTTGGATTATACTTCCTCATGTTTTTCCATTCCTGCTAGCATACAGACAGCACCTGTAAATTTTAACCATCTTTTAAAAAAAGCTCAATGCTCAATTTAATCATTTAAAAAATGATTATTATATATTATTATATACCGCTAGTAATTATAATAATGTTAATAATAATAGGTCTATTATTCTTAAATAACTTGTTATAGAGAATATTGATCTCTCATGGCACCTGAGCAACAAAAGAATTCAAATAGAAATTAAAACATAAAATATAAATTACGACATAAACCACAAGAAATCGGCAATTGTTTTCAATTATAAAACATGTAGATTAAGTAATTCCAGACAATGGATTACCAACTGAAACCTTCATAATTTACACGCATGCCTATTAAGATTTGTATTTATCAAAAACACAACTTTTGAAGAATTAAAACTATACAATTTCCTATCTGATATTTGATGTAGTTTTCAAGTTAAGATACAGATGTTGAATATTTGTTTTTGTTTTGGGTAGAATTTCCATAATAATAAACTATAATAATAAGAAAATATTTAAATTAAGTTGAATGACTTATTTTCATGGTAAAAAAGTACTTGGTAGGATAGGAAAATGCTGTAAAGCTATATTAGTTAAATCTTCGAGTTAATATTATTTTTTCTAAACATGACATGAAGCTGTGTCCTGAGATAAATCCCGTGTTCCTATCAAATCCTGGAACGTAATATAGCGCTATGGGTAAATAACTGCTATTGCAGATAAAAACAGTAAATGAATGAATTTAAACAGTAGATGAAGGGGATATTTTGAAATAATACAGAGTACCTGGAATGAGATGTCTCGATTATACGGTCGAGCCAAAAGAATGAAGTATGAAACATGGGACTGCTTCCTAAGAAAAATGCCCTGAACCGTTGTCTTTTACACCAATAGCATCAGCAGCAGCGACAGCGACCAGAAACTTCAAAACATAGGAACTCCCAGTGAATTAGGCTTATACTCACCATTCATACATTTCGGTGGCTCGCCGCTCCATGACCCGTCGCTTTGACACTTTCTTATGCTGTGGCCTTCTAGATTAGTAGGCGGATCACATGAGTATACAATATTAGTCTTATACTCCGAACTACTACTAGAATTGACGCTTCCAAATGCTGGCACTGATGGTTCCGGACATTCAGAATCTGTAAAACAAAATTTTTTTCATAAGTTTCTCCCCATAGATCTTACCAGTAATTTTTAACCCAGGAAGACTATAGAGATGTTAATGCCGAATACAGCATAAATGAGCTTAACTTAAAGAGAACATACTTTGGATTTTAGTACCCTTAAAATAATTAGATTTAAAAAATTGTACGCGTGTTATGGTATGCTAGGCCTATATTATATAATATAGGTAGACTATTATAGAAATTTATTAATTTCTGATAGTCGAATTATCTGATTTAAGTTAACATTCCCGTTTAATAAGCCATTTCACGGTTTCAAGTGCGCATGTGCAGATTAAGATCAAGTGATAAAACGACGCGCAGAAATCATCCTATCAATATGAGCCGCGCGTCGGTTATTACTGAACCTTGGTAACGCACATGCGTAGTTGAAACCGTGAAATGACGTATTAAAGTTGAATTTCAAAATAGATATCTTTCATTGAAGATTATTCAATTTTGCAAGTTCAGTTAACATACTTGTTTAAACCTAAGTAAAACATTACACATGTCAGAAATGTAGACAAGTGTGTTAATATTCCAAATAATGGTAACATATTGAAACGCAGTAGTAACAGAAAAGTGTACCTTTTGCACAGTTAAATAAAGTACAGAGGCCTATTAACATTAATTAGGTAAAATAAAAAAAAAACAGATTCATAAATCTCATGGCTCGAGTTGTTCTAATGTAAATTTTTACAGCTTGCTTAACAGGGGCGGATTTACTTGCGAAAACGGTACTGTTCCTCTCCCCTTCCCAACTTATATTAGGAGAACCACCTCAAAATTGACCTCAAATAAAATATAGACATACCATACGTATAGGCCAGTAGTGATGACAATAAACAGGTACCAAAAAACGCAAAATGGGCAAATAACCTTTTTTTTTTCGCTTTTCAAAACGTGGAACCACGTCTTCTCGGATCCCGGAAAGTTCCCCCAGCTCCCTTCGCCGAAACCTGGATCCGCCCCTACTAAAGGATAGGAGTCATAGTTTCAATCGCAACCATGTGATCGACTCTTCAGAATTTGTTTTAAGCTGTTCTATCTCCCGACATTAAACTTTCCACGATTTGTTTCTATATTCATCTGTGTAGGCCAGCAGCTTGTTGTGCTAATGTCAAAACATAGAAAGGTGTTTTCGGGTTGGACTCGAAACAACTTCCCTACATTTATTTTTATTTATTTATTTATTCAAGATCCAACAGTGTGTAAGAACACCAAAAAGGATCGCCATAAAATATTTTAAAATAT
>JAOTQE010021160.1:0-10652 GCA_025631205.1 Nesometra sesokonis | reverse complement strand
TTCATTTAAATTGGAATGGATTAAACCTGTCAAATTTGCTGAGAACAATGGATGGTTTTAGGCCCGAAACATGGAGGTGGTGCTGATCCGCTAGTGCACATAACGGCTTAGTTCTCCTAAGTTGATCAACGGAATCCAATTTTTGGACTAGCTTGAATTATGTATATTTCCTATTAAATGAAAATTAAAACCAGATCAACTGTGTTCTACTTAATCTAACACTAAGGTAGGTGTTTACTAATGCTTTAAAAATTATCATACTTGCTAAATTCAATGCGTATTTCAACGATATTTTTGGGTAACATTTGCACTCGCCCTACATTACGAGATAGGACTTCACGGTTTGTTTTGATTCTCGATACCCACGAAGGCGAGTTTTCGTGACGTCACAGGCCATCGCTAATTTGGTCTATTGGGGCCATAACAGTGAAATTCCTATTTTTAAGTGTAGCTACTGTAGCAACCAGATACCTCCATAATGGAAGAAAATAAAAAATAACCTACACTATTTTGTTATGTTATACTTTACATTTCTTGTTGTGTATACTATATTCCAGGGAACAGTATAAACAACCATAAGGTTACGGTTACGGGGTCAAAGGTCAAGGTTATGGGATGGGCAAATTGACTAGTTTAGTGTAATTTCACACATTTAATATAACTTTTTAATTGATAGGCATTATGTGTATCTATGTTTTACTATGGACAATACAACCTCTTATATCTTGAACTTTCATTATAAAGCCATTATTCTGTCTCAAATCATTAAAAATTACAGAATTGATCACTCTCATCAATTCAAGTAAATATAAATAAATACATAAATAGAGAAATTCTTTCAATATCCTAGTATTGTTTTCTGAGTACACAAACTTGCATGCAAAGGGGTGATTTCATTCTGTCATCAGAGCTGATTATCCCTCATGTGTCCAGAACATCAATCACCCTAGCCTCCTAATAAGTTAATTAGTGCCCACATGAAACTGACCATATAGAATGGCTATAAATTCAGATAGAGGTCTCATGGCCTGATGGGTCACATGCTAAATGGTCTATTCAAAGACATATTTGAGGCTAGTCATGGCAAAACCACCAAGTTGTCACACAGGAAGGTATTGAGAAATAAGCCAATAAACAACAGGAAATATAAACAAATACAAAGGAAATTATTGTATATGTTGTCAAATAACTTCAGTAGATGTCCGATTTTGATAATTTACCCCTCATCTTAAAGGTTGTAAAAATTGTAATATGGTTTTAACAATTGCTCAATTTTCATTTTTCCTACAACTTGATGGTTTTCCGTGACATGCCTCATTTGATCAAATATGTCTAGGCCTATTATTACTAAAATATTAAAACAGTTTAAAGGATTGATTTTTCTTTGAAAATATTTTGTATTTATGTAGGCAATTTCCCAACTGAATTTCCAAACTTATATAAATCACTTGTTCTTTAAGAGAAAATACTCAAATAATTTGTATACTATTCATGGAAAATCAAAGGTTTTGTATTGAAATACATTGTTTAAGGAAAAATGAGCCTGAAATTGCTCCAAAGTTAAGAACAAAATAAGAACGAATTGGTGTGCGTAGAAGAAATTCAAATGAAGATTTTCTTTTTTATTAAAGGGAACTAAAAGAAAAACAAATAATCAAAGCTCATCACATACTGATTTCAAAAGGCTATATCATCTTAATATCTACTCCATTAATGTCATCAGAAGTAATGTAATTAGAAGTTCTATCAGAGAACGACACAAAATACCCATCCAACTATTTATGAATTAAGCCTACAAGATTTCCCACTCCAACAGTGGCGGCGCCAGGAATTCCCCGACAGCAGGGCAATTCCCCCGGCAGTGGGGCACGGGTCCCCCGACGAGTTGGGAAAGGTAAATTTCGAGCTGGGTGTGTCTCCGGTTTTTTTTTTGTCTGGCGAGCACAAAAAAACTTTTTTAGCCCGTTTTGGTGGCGGGGCTTGACATTACCCTACAGATCCCCCGAAAAAATATTTATTTTCTCCCCGACGGGGAAAAAAGTCCCCGACGAGGGGGCTGTAGCCCCGCCTAGCCCTCCCCCCGTAGCGCCGCCACTGCACTCAAACTAGCCATCCACATATAGAACCCTTAAACAGCACAGTGTAAGCCTATCTAGTAGTAATTTTTTATTTTTGAAAAGTATGTGAAATAAGAAAATAAGAACATTTTAAGCCTAAATTGGCAAAACAATAAGACAACTGAGAATTTTACTTTCTTATAAAAACAAAATGTGTCTCATTTATTCACTTTTTACTCAATATTGAAAATTACTCAAAAATTGGTAACTCTCTCCCTGGAATATTAGTCACAAAGGTAACAGAGGTCATACAGTCGCTGTCAATGTCTTGTTTTCCCCTCAAACCAGGCAAAGGTATAAAGGTTTCACAAGGTTTATTGTTCTGGGGATCATGCCCTGTGCAGGCTGTCATAAGTCCCCTCATGCCTACCATTAAAACTGGATGGGTTATTTGTACTATGGGGCTAGAATTGTCAATTAGGTTGCATTTGTATATATAGTTTGTGACATGCATACTTTTAGTACACTACCTGACAATGACAATCTAGACTATTGCCATGCTAGAGTAAAATCAGATCTGGTAAAATACAGAAATGTTTTTTTTTTTTTTTTTTTTATTTACAACCATCACGTCATTAGGCCTACTCTCTTGAAATTTCAATAAAATTATGTGTAATATCCATTTAAAAAAATCATCCTATATATGGATAAACACAAAAAAAAAATAATAGAAAACAAATACAAAAGAGGAAACTATAACTTGGTGCAGAGTATTGTTTAACCATGGAGGAAATATATTTCCTCTATTGTTTAACCATGGAGTTATAATTATTTTTACTCCATGGTTTAAAAGAGTACTATACTAAATTGTTCCTAAATTATAAAAAACAAAACAATTTAGAATTTAACTTCTTGTTAATTTTAAAGGAACATGAAATAATAATTTGGCATTAAAAAAATCTAATGTATTTTTAATCTAAATGATGGTAAAAATAAATTTAATTATTATCATTTTTCTAATTACCATATATTACTGTTGTTCTTTTATTTTTGTTTTCTACTATAAAATGCATTGAGGATTACTAATTGCTATATTAAGGCCAAATATTTAATAACACGAATTAATTGTTACATTCATACTCAATTTGCTATGACTATGTGTTTCATCAAAATTAGCAAGTTGTTATAAAATTTATGTTTCATTTTTTTGAGTGTGACAATATTTCTTTAAAATTCATTTAGTATATTAACAGTAGACTATTAACTCTGTATAATAATAGTAAAGTACAAATGTATCACTATTATATTATATTAAAACCTCCAAGGGTGACCACAATTCACAATGATGACCTACAAAGAGAAGGGGTTGAACCCAAAGACCCTATTTAACGACTAAAGGCTATCATTAAATGTACAAGATATTCTCCAAGTACAATGGGAATGTTGACATGTGTAATCTTGTGGAACAAATTGCAGTGGAAATCTGGAGCCTAGGTTTTATTTTTGAGAGCTAGACAGTTAATACCTGGAGGGTTAATTGTGAACAGAGTATTACCTATGGTGGCCTATACTACACAGTAGCTATCAGGGTAGGATGATACTTACACCATAATGATTTGCCCTTACTAGATTTCCTTTGAACAGTTCACAAAGCATATGAGGCAAGGCATGGCAAAACCACCAAGTTGTCGCACAGAAGGTTAATGAAACATAAGCAAATAAACAACAGGAAATATAAAGAAATACATAGGAAATTTTGTGTATTTTGTTCAATAACTTTGGTTATAGTTGTCCGAATTTAATAATTGATCCCTCATTTTACAGCTTATAACAACACAACAGTTTAATTATTAACCCATTTTTCCATTTTGCAACAACTTGGTGGTTTTGCCATGGCTTGCCCCATATTATAAATATATTATAAATTTATGAATATCAAACTAAATAATTACAGGGCAAGAAAGCAATGAGCAATGAGATACACACCATTATGTCAGAATTCAATATTTTGACATACACTATGTCATCATCAGAACAAATTGGCTACAATAAAAAATGTACATGTTAAGTGTCAACTGCTGAAGAATTTTTTTCTGGTATGTTGTCCTACTGTAGTTTAATAGCCTATATCATATTTTTAAGTGGTCATCTTTAAAAAGAATGATGCCAATTTGAATACAAATTTTACTGACAAAGAAAGAAACCCACGTTTTGCAAATTTTACCACATATTTATTGGATTTCATCGCTTATTTATTTTTACTGTTGATGAACTTTGTTTTACCTTGATTTAATGGGCCCTACCAAAATGTTGACAATGATAACTACTATTAGAATGTAATTAGCAAAATAATGTATTCATATACTATTAGGCTATTTAGTATGTGATCAGTTTTAATAAAAATTAATAGAATAATATTTTGTTAAAATATAAGCAAAACTTGCAATGAAATATTATTATATGAAAATATAATTATATTTTATAGACAGAGAGAGTTGGAAAAAGACAGGACAGAGATTGAAAGACAATCCATGAATGCATACGGCATAATATGCTATAGTACAAGAAGAAGGTATTAACTTATAAAAGTAAGGAAAGTGTAACTAACATTTGTATAAAATTAAATGATTAAATAAAAAAAAAATACAGGCCTAATACAATGACGTAAGCATATTTGGTTACTATTTAAATCAACTCAACCAATATCAATGTTATTCCCACACAATAAACCATTGCCATTGGTACAATTTTTTTTTAATCGCCGCTGTTTGCATCTGATACTATAAAGCTAGGCATTTAATCATTCCCGATTAATCAAGGATGAAGATCAATGGATTCTTCATACTCCGAATGCATATATCCCATTTCCGGATATTGTACAGGACCCCTATCGTTTACTCCGAAGAAAAATAACCGGTTAGGATTAATTGTAATATATCAAATGCAGGAGTGGACCGGTACGAAATATAAATCAATATCCAAGGATGTCAGTCACCGAATAAGGGTGTAATGATACTGTACATTACTGTTCAGAAAAATTCACAGGCCTCCTAATTCCTACCTATTATTAGTGAGTATATGACATAGATTAATTGTTATATATCACAGTGTTTGGTACATTAGGACCCCATTAGGCCTGTAGATATTCCACTAATGTTCACAAAGTAACATGGAAATCCAATTATAAATCTAATCAGAAGACATTATTCATACTGTACCTTGGTTCTAGATATTAATTTTCTGTGGCACCTCAAGGAAATAATTAGTTACCCTCCCATACGTGTTTCAATCATTTAGGGTGCATTTTTACTCATCCCACAGTTTTTGTAGTAAATCAATATGCATACATAAAAGAGATATACTACTGCTAGACAGGTCATAAAAGTAAACATTAAACTATTAACAAAAATTATCCCAACAGATTATTCTGAACTTTTTTACTCATTACTGTAGTTTTGTAGTAAAGTAAATCAATTTGAAGACAACTATTTACTATACAGGTCATAAAATTAAACATTAAACTATTAGAAAGAAATTACCCGAACAGATTTTTCTGAAGCTTTTTACTCCCACAGTTGTGCAATATATGATGAATTTGTACCATAAGACGAATTATTGCACATACTCTTAAGCATCCATATGTAATCACAAAAGATAAGACGGGTCATAAAAGTACACATTAAACAATTAGCACAGATTAGACTAGCAGGTATTGTGCATATTTTTACATTTCTTTGGGAAAATCCTATATCCTCCTCTGTAAATTTTTCTGTCAAATGAATGGATGTGGCATACTTGTAAATTAACAAGTCATAAACATCTTTACATGATCACAAAAGATAAGACAGGTCGTAAAAATGAACATTAAACTATTAGCAAGAAATTACACTAACAGATATTGTGCACATTTTTATTCTTTTTCAAAAATATCCCACATCCTCTGCAGTAAATCTGTCCCTACAACATTGACTACAAAAACTGTACAATTTTGTACACTTTGTATTTGACATACAACAAACAAGTTTTAAGCACATAAACTTAACAAAGAAAAGTCAGGTCATAAAAATACATATTGGTACTACCAGACAATTCTCAGACACAGTCATTTCTTAGAGTTGTAGCATGTTGTACTTAATAATTAATTTAAAGGGACAACCCTAAAGATAAAGTAACTTAATCACTAACCAATGAACAAGGCTATAAAATATATATTAAACTAACAGATGTTTTATAATAATTGAATAAAACAAAATCAAAGGAATTAAAATTTTAAATACTAAAACAAAAAACCCTTGATACAAATAAGCACAGAACATAAAATATGTCATAAAACATGTGAAGTTTCTTATGAATTGACATTGCAAGTTCAAAGCTTCAAAAATCATTTGCCCGACTCCCCGGGACAACCAAATTTTGCAACGGGAAAGCATTAATAAGTGCTCTACCTAGTAAGTTGCCTAGAGTCAGGTTCCCACGAGAGGCTTGGTATCAAGATCGGGCCCGATCGGTTAATTTAACCGTTAAATAATTGCATGTGAACGACCGATCATGATTCCATAAGTGACTTATTACAGGATCTCATACTGTATCACGATACCAATCGGTATCAAGATCGGAGAATGACAGGATCATGTTACTCACCAATCAAATGAGAGTATTTCTTAATGGGTCAGAGGTTATGATTTCTAATTATCACGATCGGGAGAGTCGCGTGAGAACGATATGGCTTAACTGTATTTCGGTATCTTGATGCTGGTAACCGTTAGCGGACGCGTGTGAACATACACTTATTTAATGTTAAAATATATATAAGAATATTTCTTCATGGGTCAGAGGTTACTGATCTCTTGTATATTTTTACCAGTAAAATCGGTGGCTAAAACAGTACTCGAGAAAACACTGATAATTTTGTAACTTGTTGGATTTGATTGTAAACTACCACTCTTTTGCATACTGGTAAAGATTCTTATATAAGGGCATGTAGAATCTGTATCAGGAAACCAAAATTTATTTAGATACAGATTGCCCAAGCAAGATAAAATATTTCAAAATTCAGCTTTGAAGTTTACGTGCATTTAGTCAGTAAAGACGGTGAACTTATTCTAACTAAATGACCATGTACTTCATCACATTAGTCCAGGTGTATAGTATAGACTACTCATTTGTACATTGTCGCAGGTATAAAATTTGCAGTTGTAAACACTGGACGAACATTGTACGTGATTTGAGTCTTGGACATTTTTAAACTACTCATGTTCTTTTTCTACTGGATCCGGTACCAAGGTGACCCCTACTTAATTTCCATGAAATTGGGCTCTTCTTTATTACATCATAAGCCACATATCTTACCAAAACTCTTGATGGATGAATGTGGTAATATTGTTTATGTTACCAGAGGTAGAGAACATTAATAACAGTTAAAGTGGTTAAAATTCTGGCAGCAGTACATTTTTTAGTTTCCCTGCTTTTGTAGTTCTGACTATTATGGATTGTGTTACCATAAGAAGAACATGATGATGTCAGAGTTCAAATTTATTCATTGATAGAATGTGAATTGGCTTTGCGATTTACCACCCAAAGAAAGAAGTTGTTCACTGAAATTAGGGTATATTTTTCATCAATATTCAAATGTGTACTCAGCCTTTTAAGAAATAGTGATAAAATTAACTATTCAATTATTGTGTTCAAGATATATAAACTAATATGACTAAAACATCATCACCATTTAACTTGCTCATAATCAATGTACAGTACTATCTAAATTTCTCTATGTTCCAAGTTAAGAACTTTAGATTAGAACTTAGGCTATTCAAAAATTGTTTAATAAGATTTTTCCACGGAAGAACAATCAAAATCATAAGAGGCTGTCAGCCTCTTTGATGTTTTTTGCTGATTTATAGCTTATAATGTTGCAATATGGGGGGTAAAAAAAAAATAAATTTCTAGTGCCATGGTCAATGCCAAATCAATTTCTTCAGAATAAGCAAGTTATTTTCAAAATTGAATTTTGCCATTTTTTTTTTTTTTTGGTTGACAATACATCTTTATTTGATGTCAGTTCAGTACTTTTAATAATGATGAAACTCTTATTTTATTTAATTCAGTTCAGAAGTACAGTATATTGAAGGAACTTAAAATGCCTTAGGGCTTATTTATTATAAAAATAATACTTTTAGAAGCATCTCATTACTAAGGCTGCCCCTTGTGAATATCCTCATTAATAAAAATAATGAAAAAATAAAAAATCGAGTCTCAAGGAAAGATACAGCCCAATGAAACGGCAACACCTTGCATATGTTAAGTACTCAATCAAATCTTATTAATAAACCTTTCTTCTGTTTTTTAGGCTAAACAGATTGACTATAATATTCCCTCTGGCAATATTTTTGGTGCATTAAATTCTGTGTTAGAAAATAAGCCTCTGTACGCAAGAGCTGCGACAGTTGCCTACACTGTTACAATTCTTTGGTAATCCTGTTACATGATTTTTGTACATTTCATAATCAGGCTTTGTTATGGGCGAGATCCAGCTTGCGACAGCAGGCCTTTCCTAAACCTCTTTAACACATTATCCATCGCAGGAGCAGGTTGCAGCTTGGAAATGATACTCAAGTAAATTATTTCAGATGACTGGAAACTTTGAAAAAGTGGGAAGGTAGTTCTCTAGTCCTTAAAATACAAAATAATGAACAAATCTATAAGCCTTCTGAGATATAAACAATTTTTAGCATTTCCAAAGCCACATCAACACAAAATCTTGAAAATTAAGGTTTAAATACATAAACTTTTCCCAAAACTTTTAAGATTTAAAGTTATTCAGAAAATTATAAGAATTACATACGAAAGTTATCCAAAAAATAGACTGAAGGAATAAAAACAATCACATTACAGAAAATATAGTAAAATTACCTACAGTACTAAAATCTTAACCAATTGACCCAAATTAGTAAATGTTGTTTTGTGTAACAAAGAGTTTTTTTTACTTTTACAATTGTTTTTCTCTGCACTTCAGTGTATTAAACCTAGAAAATACATTAAAATTTAACCAAAATAACATAACTTTATCATAATCTATTAGGAATAAAATTTAAAGAAAAAAAAAAGAAAATTTAGATGTTCAATTTTTGGGATTTGTTTATTCAATAATTTTATATTAAAATAATCTTTAGTTTGATTATGGTTCATTTCATTGCAAATAGCACAAACAACAGCATATCACTGATTTAAAAAAGGATACTTCACATAAAATGTATTCAAAAGTATAACCCACCAAGACCGTAATTATAGGAATGCGAAGTGAGAAGGCCATATTGCTAATTAGTTGCAACATTTATCTATGATAATAATGAGACTTAATCATAGGTTGTTAAGAGAATTAGCCTTCGGACCCCACTTTTCTATTTTTCCCAAGAGATCTCTTAACAATATCTGATGCTTTCTACCAGGACAATGCTCCTTCGGAACCCTGCTGATTCTCTTTTTTTAATTCAAGATCTAAACCTCTATAGGCCTATTCCTTAAGGTGGGTGCCATAAACTTATCATTAACAGGGATGTAGCTAGAAAAATCCAAGGGTGGGCCAGCAACAACGTAAGGGTGGGTGTCATGATGACTAAAAACAGTATTTTTACCTTTTTCAGAGTCTTAGGGTGGGTGGCAGGTTAAAATTAGGCTGGGTGGAAGGTCTTAAAATAAGCTTTAGGGTGGGTGGAACATTCTTAGGGTGGGCGACCCTGCCCACCTCCACCCTGCATAACTACATCCCTGATTAATTCTTAAAAATGTGTTAACAATACAGAAATTATTTTTGAAGGAATTTAGGTAAATATACCAGAATTACTTGTGAAGTCATTGGAAGAATTCATGGTAAAAACTCCAATCTGGAATTGTAACTGTATCAAGACAAGCTGATAATATAACTAAAGGAGATTACCATATATAATTGAATTATTGAACAATAATGATTGTTTAAATAATGCATCTGCTAGTTCAAATAGAAAGAAAATCCTTTACTAAACAAATAGGTCTTAACATTATAAATCCCAGAACACTTTATCCCTAAATACAGTGGCATCTGTTTATTATAATAATAGTTATACTAATCATATTCATCACCCCTAATTAAGCAATCTCATGATCAGAGTTTAATTACATCAATTGTTTACACAAGGATAGGTAAAAATTGGATAAAAGGGATTTAAAGGTGTAACTTATCTAAAATTGGTTTGCCTTGAAGTACAAGAAAATTAGTTATTTTTCATTGTATTGGTTTTTGTCGTCAGAGAATTTAGAGCATTATGTACCTTCAAGGAGTTAGTCTACTATAACTCCTTGGTACCTTCTATTGATTAGTGTTGTAATTATTTATTTACAATAGTAGTTTAAATTCTTTAACATATTTGATTAAATTTGTGTATGAGGTTTACTGAATAAATCTATTACAGTCGACCTTCTCATTTACACACCCCTTGGGCTGGAATGTGTTTGTGAATGAGAAAGTTCGTAAATGAGAAGGCTTTGAAAACTGGTCAAGTAAGGCCTCCAAAACACTTATTTGTGTTTATTTTGTGCTCTTGGTTGTTAAACAAAGTTGTT
>JAOTQE010021149.1:0-10652 GCA_025631205.1 Nesometra sesokonis | reverse complement strand
AATAAAATTCATATATTTAATGTCTACTAAAAACCATGATCTTCTTTTGAAACTTGCTAAATATTTATTCTGTGCATATAAACGAAGAAACGAATTTTGAATGTAATATGATTTATTACATTAGTTATATCTACTATTATGTTTTATATTATGTTATTTGGGCCAGAGGCCTATGTAATAATAAATGTTTCTTGGGCTTTGTGCCAAGAAAGAAGACTAAGTAAAAATCATTGAAATAGGAAAGTTTTTGAATGATTTTTAAGTTTGGCCCTCTAACGGTAGAAAGTGATCAATATAAAAGGTGTGGCATTAAATATTTTGAATTGTAATGGTTGAATCGAAGAACAACAAAGATGTCAAAGCTTACCATTAAGGCGATTCTTGTTGAGCCATTTAAGGAACGAAAGGCAAAAGATTCCGACAGAAAATTCTTAGTTGGAATGATTTTAGAGGCGAGTGATGATGATGGTGAAAGTAAAGAAGTGGTACCTTGCTTTATAAACAAAGAAGGACCAATCTCTGGTGATGAGAGGTTTATCCTTAAGGTACTAGATGGATCTAAACAATTGCACCTTACCTTGGAACATGGTTAGAATTTCTACCGCCATGTTTCTAAGGATCAAATGTCAGAAGTTGGTTGGTGGATTCTGTACAAATTAGTTGTAATTGATAGAGAACACCCAAAGTTGCTTGCTCCATCAATCAATGTAAATCACACTGTGTTTGATATAATGCACGGTTTAGACAAAATTGTAGAGAAACTTTTGACTACTGAAGTAGAGAAGATTAATTCAGAATGTAACAAAAACCAGCCAATACATTGTAACATATCGTCCAACTCTTACATAACCTGCTTTGACAATTCAGGCAAATTGAAACAAATCAGCTTGAATAAAGATCATGCTTGTTTGGGAAAAATCTGAGCAACACTGTAGGAAAAGTGGGTGACTTTCATTGTGTTCTTAATAATGTTCAAAAACAAAATCTCAGTGACATTGATACCCAAAATTAAGCACTTCTTTTCTGATGATGTGGATACAAACAGAATATGATGTAGATCGATTAATTTGGGGAGTATATATCAAATTTATTGAAAAATGAACCATATCGAGAGTTTCTCTCAGGCAAACCACATGGGTCTATATGCCCAGATTATGTGTTTGGCTATAATTACAGATGATATGATGAAGAAGAGAAGTATAAAATATATGCTCAATGTTTTTTGTAGCAGGTACACTTAGAAGAATTTAGAACTATATATGAATAAATATTTTGACTATGCCTGGTATTTGTAAGAAAGCCTAAAATTACCACGCAGCAGATTCCAAGCAGAAGGTGAAGAGCATCTGAATTATTGCCATACTCTGCATCATTATCAACACAATATTCGACATGGTGGGAATTACACTGTAGACCCACAGTTGATCCTTGCCTCTATGTATAGAACACTTGCATATGATATAACATCAACTGTTGCAAGGGATGGATTTGTTGGGAAGCACACTGGTTGGAGCAGTAAACTGCCACAAAGTGTGGACAATGCTGGAAAAAGAACTCTTTAACCAACTTGGTGGAAGATTAGTATTACCAGGCCAGACCAAGGGTAGATCAATCAAGGTATACCAATTATTAACCTACTGAAAAAAAGGAAAAAGGCCCCATACACAGTAAGGAAAGCATATCATCAAAGATATGGAATCTTCAGTTATGCATATTTTTTTAATGTAGAAGTAGAGGGGAGAAGGAAGGAAAATTGCCACGTGCTATAATACTTTCTTGACTCTTTCAACTGTCAATGATGAATTATGGATAATGGTATACCATATCAGCAACCTGGTCACATCTATACTGATATTTTCATACCCTTAAAGGGGTGTAAAAAGCTGGTGGTCAGAGGTGGTCCGGGACTCGGCATTCTTTAGGCTAGGCTAGCTAAAAACACAGGTTAACTAGACCGATGGTAGCAACTTAGAAAAAATAATTGCTTTTAAAACCTAGGCCTAGGCTAGAGCAGCTAGAAGTAAGGGAGTGTTGCATGTCTGAAAGAAAAGCAAGAAAAGCAAAAGAAATATGAAGCGGCGACTTTGTTCGTAACATCGCAAATCATATAATATGCGATATGACAATGCGCAAAAGTTTACAAAGCCTTATTTAATGCAATTTAATTAGTCAATAACAGTACTATTAATTTGATGTGCTGACTTTATTTGTAACAGTGCAGCAGAGGAACATAGGAATATCATGCACATCCATGTGATCAAGTGGAAACTCATGCAGTAACTTTCTTATAGGAATGTACGCTTAATGTACCTGAACATCACTATAAATAATCGGTTTCATATAGCAGAATGTTTTTTTTTTCAGAATGGCCGAGGTCGTGCCCCAGATAGAGAAATGTGGGTCTTCGGACTTGTTGATGTATCAACCAAACCAGCTAAAGGGTATTTGCAACTAGTTGAAGACAGATCAGCAGAGTCATTATTACCCATCATCCAAGGCAAGACAAGAAATGGTACCATCGTATATTCTGCCATGTGAAAGAGGAATTGCTTCCACTGTGGTGGACATGGACATCGCCGTTACCAGTGTCCACAAACTACACAGTTTGTCTGTCTATGTCTAAATTACAAATTAGTTGCAATTAATAGAGAACACCGAGTTGCTTGCTCCATCTATCAATGTAAAGCACACTGTGTTTGATATAATGTATGGTTTAGACAAAATTTTAGAGAAACGTTTGACTCTTGAAGTAGATAAGATTACTACAAAAGGTAACAAGAATTAGCAAATTCATTGTAACATATCGTCCAATCAACTCTTAGATAACCTGGCATCTAATATAAATAAAAGAGGCATACGTCAAGGCAACTTTGAGTTGTATTTTGACAAAAATCTGGCAAATGGCAACGCATTAGCTTGAATAAAGATCATGCTTTGGGAATACTCTGCCCAGCCCCTCAAGTGGGTGACTTTCATTGTGTTCTAATGTTGTTTAAAAACAAAATCGAAAAATTAACCACCAAGAAAGTTTCTCCCAGGAAAATTACATGGATCTATGCCCAGATTGTGTGTTTGGCTATATAGATGATGAAAAAGAAAAATATAAAGTGTATGCTGGGTACTTTTACTAAGTTTTTAAATTTTTTTCTGTAGCAGGTACACTTGGAAGAATTTAACGCCGTATATGATTACATATTTTAACTACAGTATGCCCGGTATTTGTTAGAAAACTTAAAATTACCACTCAGCAGATTCCAAGCCGAAGGCAGAGAGCATCTGAATTATTGGCATACTCAGCATTATCAACATAATACTCAACATGGTGGGAAGAAAACAGTAGAGAAAACGTGCACGCTCAGAACAGGACAAGAAAGCGAGAAACAGTATAAAATATCTTATGCTTGACCCATGCCCCAAGACTTGCCGTAGAAAGTGCCAGCAAAAAATAACACAAGAAAGACGACAATCGATACATACTCTGGAACACGAGTAACAACAGCCGGAGATCTTGGATTTTTTCTAAGATTACTGTAACAGAACCACATAGGTCTGTCCTAGCACCTATGAGCCATAAAAAACGAAGCTGCTCCAGAACTTACCATCTACCAGATGTAAATGGCCAAAGTCACTGCGTTTGTATGACGTTCTTTATCCACACACTTGGATACAGGAATTCAAAGATAGTAAATCATCTGTTCAAAGCAACCCATGACTCTGCCTCAATCAAATCACCGCCCCACGCAAGAGGAACATGCGCGCCAAAACACAAGTTGAGTGATTCATCTCGTCAATTAATTCAAGACCACATTAACTCTTTCCATTCTATTAGTCATTACCGACGTGAACATGCTCCTATTTGGAAATATCTTCCACCAGAATTAACCATGTCGTAAATGTATGCAGACTTTGAGACCAAGCACCCCAGAATTTGTAAGATAGAAACTTACAGGAAGGAAATCAGGGCAATGAACATTGGGTTCAATAAATTAGGAGAGGAGGAATGCGAAGATTGCATTGCTTACAATATTCACACTAAGGATGATGAACATATTGCTAGTGGTGACTGTGAAATTTGCAATGAACATCAGAAACATCTAGAAAGTGCACGTGTTGGAAGACAGATGTATGAAATGGATAAGAACAGAACCGTTGAAAAGGGCGAAATGGTTGTGTCGGTAGACATGCAGAAGGTAATAATGTTACCCCGAATGCCCGGTATTAAGACATGTGTTTTTACCAAACGCTTAGTTTAGTTCCATAAAACGTTTGCTCCGCTTGGTGGATCCAAAAAGACTGCAATCAAACCAGTTGGAATCATTTGGGATGAAAGTTTAGCTGGAAAAAACGCAGATGACATTGCTTCAACATACATCTCATTCAATAGACAACCACAGAACAGAGACTACAAGAAATTCATCTTTTATATGGACAACTGTTCAGGGAAGAACAAAAACTGGACACTACTTTACCACCATGACCAATGAGGTAAACCGACCCGGAGGTCCAGATGAGGTTTTATTTCGGTATTTTGAGAAAGGACATACGTTAATGTCAGCAGATTCGTTCCACCACCAAATCGAGAAAGGCATGAAGCAAATGAAAAATGTCTATGACGGAGATTTTCAAGCCATTGTCAAACAGAAAGGAATTGCAGCACAGCAGCAAATCACAGACTTCTATGAGCTGGAGAATTTACAAACAAACCCCTGTTAGCTGATGTACGTGAGCTTAAGTTTGTTAGAGGTTCTGTCTGTTTACAGTGGAAGGAATCAATGGAAGAATTAGAGTTCAAAGAAGGGGACACGACTTTGTCCTTCTGCCTCAGATTAAGCAACTTTCAAAACCGGATGATACACTAGTTTCTCTGTATGCCGATCTAGCCTACCTCCGTAGACCTCATCTTATTAGCCATTTTAGAGGTGCTCAAGTTACAGATGACTAACAGCCAGTAGACCCACAGTTTTTGATCCTTGCCACTATGTACACTTGCATTCGATATATCACCATCTAGTGCAAGTGATGAATTCAGTTTATTTGTTGGGAAGCATCCTACTGAATGTTGCATTCAGAAAGGATTCAGCGGGCATTTTATTTCATATTATGTTTGGTGCAAACTGAGATCCCGAACCAGTGCATGCATAGTCAGCAATCATATCTGTGTCAATCTTGTCTGGGGACAAATATAGTTTTTTCATACTTTTTGCATAGTACACAGCCCGCTTATCAACGGTTTTACAAAATACTATATAGAGACATATCAGAAGTTAAAGACGAAGGGAGTACCATACCCAGCAAGGGAAAAACATCAAAACCTTCGGCAGATAAGAAAAACAAGGCCACAAATATGAAGTAATCCTCCTCCTTGGTAACCGAGCTCGAAGAGTGCAAACCAACAAACAGTACACAATTTGCTGTAGCGGCTGCTGCGTTCTGTGACTGGGCCTTAGGCCACATATTTACAATGAGTATTCTAGCCACCATTACGATGTAATGGGAAATCAGTGAAACAATGTTGACAATAGTAATTGTAAGGCTAGTGATGACAAAGGTGATTCGGCCTTGTTGGCTAAGCCTTGGCCCCACCTCCTGAATTCGCTGCAAGATTTGCTATGGACGAAACAGGACCTCCAATTGTCAAGAACCTATCGGAGAGTATAACCTATTTGCTCCATTCTCCATGACAATATCCTACAGGAGCTCACTAAGGCTTACCTGATTCCAGATAATGTAAGGCACTCATAGTGCCAAAAGTAAACCCAACCCTGTGGGACAGAATATCCGGTAAAGCAAGGTCATTTAATCACAAATTGCAACGCATACAGAAACTTCTCATAAAAGTCATTACGGCTCTAGCTCATGTCCTTGGAAATGATTTTGAAAGATTTCAGGATGCACTAGCCCTAGTGGCCAATGTAAATTATGAATTATTAGGCCTAAGGAAAGAGGTTCTAAAACCAAAGATAAACAAAGATTACCTCTGCAAGCCTTCAACAAAGCCAACCAAGTTCCTTTTTGGGGAAGTCAGTCAAACAACTGGATGAGGAGATAAAGGCAACATCTGGACTTTTTAAGACCAGCAATTGGACCAGTAATAATTGTTGCATTCAGAAAGGATTCAGAGGGTATTTGACCATAAGTTTATGGTAGAAAATGGTTTTAATTTTCAGCCAAAAAACATATCTGGTGTGGATTTAAACCACAAAGTAATAGACAAAATATAGATCCTAAAGACTGCTAGTTTATTTGGGGGGAGGGATGTTGTTTGCTTTAATTGGAGCAGTCCCTGCCAGTAGGGCCTAGTGCAGATAACATTGGACAGACAACTCCTTAACCCACAAGATAATATCACTTGGTGGAAGACTACTGTATGTAAGAACTTGCTATGTCAGACCAAATGTAGGTCAACCAAGGTATACCAAATATTAATAAATGGGAATCTACTGAAAGAAAAAGGTCCAAGACACTGGGAATCATATCATCAAAGATAAAGAATCTTCAGTTAAATTTTTGAATGTATAGGTAGAGGGGAGATGGAAGGGAAATGTTTCTTGAAAATTGTCAATGATGAATTATTGCTTAAGTGTAATATCACCAACCTAACCACATCTATGTATTTATTCTCTTTTATGCGAGTGATTACAGAGATAATTTGGAAATGAATTTGTTCAAATGTAGACATGTACAACTTCCACTTCAAGATATGATGGAAAATATCAACCAGCAACCTACACTTGGAAAACAACATTTCACAAGCAAAAACAAAATGCCAAAACTAGATAAACTGGTATTACACCAAACTTGGAACCAACCTTTGGTGTATGCAAATTTAAAACGAAACAAATTAAAGAAAATAAACTTTAATTTTCATGGTAATCAAAAGCATGTGTTATTTTGTAAATAATTTAGTATTTTTCCCAAAAAAAAAAAAAAAAATGGTTCATATACAAGATTGTGGATTGATAAGAATAAAATTCTCAAGAGAAAAAATGAGAAAAAAACCTATGTACTTAGAGCTTCTGCAAAATATAAGAAACCGTCTGATATATTCAACATGGATTATTAAATTTAAAAAAAAATACTGTTGGTCCCTTTATTTTTGCAGCCTTAAATTTTCGCGATGACCAGAGGGATGCAATTAACTATGAATACTGGAAAATGACAGTGGCGCAACAAAGGGTATGGTAAAGAAGACGGCAAACTATGCGAGTACAAGGCCAATTACATGACTGACAACAAAGATTGTGTTGACTGTATGGGTGATGGTGAACATTTGGAAAGGGCAAGTATTGCAAGAAAGAAGTACCAAGAGGACAAAGAAAGGCACTTGTTAGACAATAAACTAGTTTTATCAGCTGATAAGGAAAAGGTTATCATGCTTCCGAGAATGGAAGGCATCAAGTTTTTACAAGAAGGCTGGTGCAGTTTCATGAGAACTTTGCTCCGTTGGGTAAGAATCAGAGGCTAACACCCAAAACAATTGGTGCAATTTGGAATGATATCGAGAGTTGCAGGAGTGAAACCTATGTGACAAGAACCTTTATTAAAATTTAGAGTCTCCAGATATTCGGGACAAAGCTAATGTTGCTATATGGGTTGACAACTGTGGCACCCAAAATAAAAACTGGGCTCTATATACCACTGTGGTTGCTTTGGTAAATGAAAAAAAATGTTCTGCAACAGATAACTTTAAAATATTTCATGCAGAGCTCAAGAGGGAAATGAAGCAGTGAGGGAAAGTGTTTGACTCCACAGGCTTTGAGTCAGTCATCAATAAATGTGGACAAGCAGAACCAATGAATTACAATGATTTTAAAAATTATGGACAATGCATAGCACTGCAGCCTACAACAACAAACCAACACTAGCGAATGTAAAGGAAGTGCTATTTACAAGAGGTGAAACGGCAATCAAATGGAAAGAATCACATCATGATGTGTTGTATAAGCATGGAGAATTTTTTTAAAAGAAAGTTATGGAAAATATATTAAACAAGAAGAAATTTGATCACAGAAAAAACCTAAAGGAATCTGTCATTAAAAAAAGAATGGAATTGTAAAAAAAAACTTTTCAAATAAATGCCAGAAAATAGACAATTTTTCTGGAATAAATAATATTCCAACAGACACAGTTGCAGATCTCATTGTCAACATAGAATAGCCTCCTATTGAATAAATGTTGAAAATTAGTGGATTCTTCCATGACATTGACAAATGTTATTGAGTGGATTCTTTCATGGTTTTCCTGCATGTGATTGACCAAGAACCAACTGACCAATATTATGTTGATAGTGATGATTTGAAAAAAAAAATTACACAGTAAACAGTACTTATCTAATCTACAAAAGGGTGTGAGAACCATAGTCTCATGATTTACACATGAGGGGGGGGGGGCCTAACACAATAACACGTTGTGTTGATCATCTCAAAACATTGTTTTGTGCAACTGAGTGATATTCTTTCATGAGAGTGAAGAATGCACTACAACAGTATTAGCAGTATCTGGTACAGAAGTTTAAATAAACAATAGACAATACATAAATATACCACAATCAATAAAAAGCACAGAAAGGGAAATAATATATATGATGGTGTTTATGAATACAGCAAAAAAATTCCGAGGGTGGAAGAAACAGTGTAAGGATAGGTGGTAACATGATTAAAAATAGTATTTTAACCTTTTTCAGGGGCTTAGGGTGGGTGGCAGGTTAAATTTAGGCTGGGTGGAAGGCCTTTAATAAGCTCAAGGGGTGGGTGAAACATTTTTAGGGTGGGTGGGCCCCACCCACCTCTATCCAGCATAATTATATCCTTGTGAAAATAGCCGAGTCTCTGAAACTGCCTACTGTATGGTGGCCCTTTATTTGTATTTTAGTTTTTTGTTGTTGAAGCAGATTATTACCTCGATGGCAGAAAATAGAGAAAACAAATTATGAATTTAATTCTATTGTCAAAAGCACAAACATGAGATTCTCATTAAGCTGATTAGAAAATCTTAAAATTGGAAAGATTTATCAATATTAAAGGGTTCACCGATTAATTTAAGATACCAGAAACAGTGTTAAGATTAATTATAAGACAAGAAAAACCTCACACTTACAATTTGCGTAGCCTCATCAAAACTTATCAACTCGATATACCTCCATTTAAACAGTGAGTTTCAGAATTATTTAAATCTTTATCTGGACCACGTATATAGAATGGACTCAGTGATCATTTCAGAACAACTAAGTCTATAATCTCATTTGGAAAAAAGGTAAAAGTTATCTAATTTTGTAATATAATGAAAATTATGATGTTATATCTCTTGTTGTAGTTATTAGTTTTATTGTTTCACATTTGAGTTTTCATTTTTGTAAAGGGTCTAATACGTGACAAGAATGTAAATTCTTTTTGTATACTGTAGATCCTCAATATTATGTTAACTTTTTGTCATTTTTATGCATTATTTGTCATTTAAACCAGGTTGATATATATAAAATAAAAATAAAGTTAAACGAAAAGGGTTTCATTGGTGACTGCATTGGCACACAAGATCTCATATGTTTTTGTCATTCTCTTTCAGCTATTTATCTAATACTGTTGTAAATGAATTACTGCAGTAACTACAGCATGAAAACTTTAACATGGTACTTCAAAAGGCATACTTAATCCTCCAAAATACAAAGTCTTAATATTGAACATGGTTATAGATAAGCTTCAAAGACATAGAAGGGCGAAACTTAACTTTACATTCAGTATTTGAAGCATGTCATGGCAAAACCACCAAGTTGCCGCTTAATTAAAAAACTATGGAAACCGTAATAAACTTATTTTAAGCTTTAAAATGAGGGTTCAATTATCAAAATCAGACATCTACAACCAAAGTTATGGAACAAAATAGAAATAAATTTCCTTTGTATTTGTTTATACAGTTGTTTCCTGTTGTTTATTTGCTTAATTCTCAAACTTCCTTTGCGACAACTTGGTGGTTTTGCGCAGGTCAAAGATGAGTTCAATATTTTGCTAGAGCCCATACAGAATGGAACTCTCAAAATGGAGCACCAGACACCCTCTACAGCCAATTTTTTTGCCAGATGTCTGGGGGAAGGCTGTACGTTGCGTAGTAACTGGAATAACTCTCAGGTAACGGCTGAATGTCGCGGTTTGTGGCTGGGCTGTGCAAACTCTAAAATATATGCTTGGAATAGTGCGCTGCTTTAAGTGTGTCCATTTGGGTTATCATGATGGAGTTCCTCGCATGACAGAATGTGCTTGATCTTTTCCTCCATATTAACTTTGAGCCTACCAATTTCTTTTGTGACATCCTGCCATCTCTGAATGCTCTGTCATTGTCAAAGAGTTCCTCATCAATATCTAAAATCAATATAAACAAAATATACTAGTGCGTTTTTCCTCCCAAATTATCATGTGTTGACAAAGTTAATTATTGTATTGTCCAGATTTGTAATTTCTGAAATTTTTTTCTTTTTACACTCATCAGAGTATTGTACAGTACAGTATTTAAATTTTAGGCAAACAGTTTACTGGACTTTTATTCAGGAAACAATGTGAAAGCATCATACTTACAACATATTTAGTGTCATGGACTATGAAGCAAGACTTCAAATTTTGAACTGGCCACGTCTCTCAGACCGCAGAAATTACCTTCTTTCC
>JAOTQE010021138.1:0-10652 GCA_025631205.1 Nesometra sesokonis | reverse complement strand
ATATTTTATATTGTCAATGTCTATAGATTTGGATTAAATTTACTTTCATTTATTGATAAATTTGAAACTTCTATAAACCATTGCGCGTGCGCAATTTCGACATAGCAACAGCCTTAGAACTTAACACGATTTGATTGGTTGGATTCCATAATAGTAGGCACTTATACAGGATTGAACTTTGGGCTATCTATTCTGTGGAAGTTCACCATCTAGCCGTAATAATAAATCTATGTAAATAATGATGATACAATGTATTCATTTAAAATTGTATTTTCCATTATATTAAACTATCTATCTAATTATATGCATACAGGTACATTTTTTACCAACAATTGTACAAAATCATCATTTTGGGGGTTTTTTTTGCAACAATCTAGCATCAACAATCTAACAATCTAGCATACAAAGATTACAAAGATAAGATGAGATGAGATGAGATGAGATGAGATGAGATAAGATGAGATAAGATAAGATAAGTCTAAAAATCATGACTCATAACATTTCAACATCTTTAACTTGTTCATAACAATTCTAGAACATTCTCTCATTTTAAACCCAAAGATACATTACCATGAACTAAAGCATCATTAAGCCAGCGCATATAGTAGTTGTTGGGATACCGTAGCAAAACCTCATTGCTCGCAATCGTAAACGGAAGTAAAAGAACGGCGCCAAATGATACCGCTAATGTAAACACACATATCCAGAGAGAGATCTTGTATACCATAGCATCTTCCACATCATCTGTAAGATTTAACAACATTAATTATAGTTAAAGTCGATTCCAAAACAGACATAAACCCCTTTTACACAGAACTGTAAACTGGGAATATTGCAGTAATTCACAAATTTTGGCTTTTGTGTGAAAGGGTACTTTCCCTTCAATGCTGGCACAGTGCTGGCATTCGTTAGAGGGCCTCAGACTCTAGACATGCCTTAGGCCAGATGTGTATGAAAGGTTCCAGTGTAACGCCTGCTTACGCAGTGAAGCATAACTAAACAAATGTCAAAGTTGGGAATTTCTATTATTAAGCAGCCTATTTTACGCCTTTCGCTCAAACCCTTTCACACTGGAAACCGCCATATTACCAAAATTTGATCTTTTGTGTGAAAGGGTTTAGACAGAAAATAACGCTGCATGGTTATGGTAACATTGCGGTATTTTCTGTGTGAAAGGGCCTTTAGAGAATTAGGAAGATTTTGAAATGATGATCCAGTGTTCTCCCCAGGCCCTTCAAGCACCATATTACCATAATACTTGGGAATTTCACCATGCTGCTTGACAGTTGGCCGTGATGCTTGGAACATCTTCCATGATGCTTGGAATTTTCTATTTAATGCCTTAATAAAGTTGGTCATAATGCTTCAAACATCTTCCACAATAACTAAAGATTTAATGGTAGACATGTTTTGTATTAACCTCAATCCATCTTCTGTACAATAAATGTAAAGAAATAAAAGATAAAAAAACACTACACTCCTTAACTGGACATATATATAAGAACATGCTAATTAATATTTAAATTTACATTACCTAAAAAGGTAATCAACTCTATAATATAATGGTCATATGTAAATTAAGATACGTAGCACCTAAATCGATAGCCTTAAGTTTAGATCTTTACTTTTATTAATCTTTATTATTCATCAAAATATAATAGAACTAATAAATAACACAAAATTCCTAATATTAGCACTTATTAACAAATGGCCCATTTTTTTCTATCAACCAGTTAAAATAGAATCTTGCCTACAGGGATAAGGCAACAATCTGTTTAACATTAAATGACATTTACTGGCATTCATTAGTGGACTTATAAAATAAGAATTGCATTGCAAATCAATATTATTTGCTGGTCGTAAATAGAGCAGAATCAAATAATTGGAAGCACCATGGGCCACTACCACTAACCTTACTCAAATCAACAATCTGTGTATGAACACTTTTTACATTTTACAGTAGTCAGCTGCTGATTTGGGAGGGGGGAAGGGGAAGCTGGAGCCTTCCCTATCCCATATTCTTAAAGTACATGTGTGACCTTATTTATTACTGTATGTGCATCCCTCTAAATTTACTCTCAAAAATAAATGAAATACTGACAAATATCTCATAAGTATATAAAAGACAAATTTAAAACTGAAAAAATACACGCCCAGGTAAAAAACAGTCACCTTACCCCTATAAAGCCCACATTCGAGGCTTGTTACTACAAAGCGTCAATTGGAATTTTAAGAGGATTTGTGAATTTTAGAGTAGTATTTTATTATCATTTTTTATAAAATAACTCAGATGTCAGGTGGGCTTATACCCAGGTTAGTGTAGACTGTAATTACACTAACTCAGATTTTGGGAAGGCTTATACTTGAATCACTACATTAATTAAATTGATTAAAAATATTACATACAGAGTCATGTGGAGACAATCTGTCTTCACAATTAATTATCAGTATAATAAAACTGAGGTTTTCATGCACTGCTGTTCACTAACGATGAACAATAATGATAGTTTTGCATAAATTACTGTATGCAGGGCTGGAATTAGTACTAGCCCGACGTATGTCTAACTGAAAACATGCCGGGCTAGCTACTGTAACCTATCTCACCATGTTGCCCAGCTGTCTAGTAGAGTTTTAAAATTTTAAATCCTACCATTTCATGTTTGTTTTAAACAAATTTGGCGTAGGCCTATGCTACATTTCTAGGCCTGAATAAGTAAAACAAAATCTATAAAGAATGCAGTGTTTTTATTTTTTTCATGAGAGAGCATCGTTAGAAACAGTCATAAACAATTAACCTTTCATTTACCAGTTCACTTAGAAACGAATAGAATCGGTCTTATGTTTTACAGGATGATCAACAAACCTTATGAAAATATAGTGGACTAGTAAAATATTACTTGGGCTAGTTGGTAGCAAACTAGCCCAGTTGGCTAGTTGGTAAAAAAGTTAAGGCAAGGCCTCGTATGATGTACAGTAGTTGCATACCTGCCAACATTTGTACATCAAAAGCAGTAGGCCATCCCGTCGTCGCCAAGTTGGTGAAATACAAATGCACCAGCGCCCTCGTCTTACCACATTTTACTTTGATTGGCAAACAAAAAGGGGCATTTCGCCCCGATTACCGTAATTGGGGGACTTTTGTCTAAATTTGCTTGCTTTTAGTGCCAATTCAATGCGTATTTTCCTGTTTTGTGGTGAATTTCACGGTTTCCCGTGTACATTTTAATTTTCATATTAAATTTCAAAAAGCGGTAGAATTTCCATCCAAAAGCGGTAGGCGGTAGGAAGGTCACAAAAGCAGCAGTTTACCTCCAAAATCGGTAGGGTTGGCAGATATGTAGTTGATAAATACAATTTATTTTTTTAACAAAAATGTAGTTTTCTGACTAAATTTACACGGCTCACTACAAAACAGAGAATTTGGCTTCACAAATTGGCTGATAGACTTGAGATTGGGAAGACCCCAGGGCAACCCTTTAGACTTGAGAGCTTTGCCGTTGTTATGTTTTAAGACTCGTGTTTTAGTTCTGACTAGGTGGTACAATAAACAATAAGTAATTTTTCAGTTGTTTAATTCCATTCAATTTTCGTTTCACACCTGACATGACGCAGTTGTCAAGTACATTGTTAGTGCTGCACTGAAACATAACAACAATGGTACTAAAAATAAAAAAGTGCGATGTTACTATAATGTAGTGCTCCAATATACATTTTATTTGTATATAATTTTTTAAAAAGCACTGTGGTTTATTTAATTAATATTTTAAGATACAAATTTTATAAAAAGTAACATATGGGTTTGGGTGAATAAAACATTGGAGTTCAATAAAATATGTGTAAATTTGGTTATCTAATTATATAGATAATTATATTAATTATTTATTATATCATTTTAAATAACTGAAAACAAAAACTCCCTTCTTCATTCAATTCAAATACACTGCTACTTCACAAAAATTAAAAAAGATAATATTTTAACTAATGGGGGAACAAAATACGATAAATTATATTTTTTGTATTATATATTCCTTGAACAAAATCAAATTATATTTAAAGGGCCAGCCGCCATTCCTTCCAAAATTCACCCCATAAAAATCAAATCTTAAAGGGTGAGGAGTCGCTCCAAGTTTATTTCGTAACTTGCGCGTATTCAATGTATTCCAAATCTCCGAATTCCCTTCTCTTCATAGTATATTTATAAATCAATCTAGAATTTTTAAATTTTTAGGATTTTGGAAAGAATGGGGTTTAAAGATCATGTACACTTGGATATATTTTAATATCATAGATAGGAATATTTCAGTGTAATACACCAAGTATAAACCAAATTGGGGCAGCATGGCAAAACCACCAAGTTGTCACACAGGAAGTTATTGAGAAATGAGAAATAAACAACAGGAAATATAAACAAATATAAAAGAAATGTCTGTTTCTTTTGTTCTATAACATTTGTTGTAGGTGTCCGATTTTAATAATTTCCCCCTCATTTTAAAGATAACGAAGTAAAATATGATTTCAATATTTTCGCAATTTTTCAATTTTGCGACAACATGTTGGTTTTGCCATGACATGCCTCAATTTAATCTGAAGCACTTGTTTCCCATGGGGTCCTTCTGGTAGTGATTGGGCAGTACACTGAGAGATAATTTCCTGCTCATTTCAGAATAGTGTACAGCCTATATTTTGTAAGTTATACAATAGTCTTGCCACACAGAACAAACTGCTTAACATCTCAACTAGTTTTCTATTAATTTATTTTATTCCAGCCTTTCGGTTTGAATGGATTTGATTCAGGAAAACAAAGATCTGCATGGTTCAATAGTACAGTGACTACCAAAAGTTTAGCTGACTGAATTAAGAGTGTGTCCAGACTATCAAATTTTCTTTGATGGTAAGGATATTTCCGTGTATGGTCATATGGTGTTATGTCAACATGATCATAGGCATATCAAAGTTTTTTGTCAAAGAAAATTTGATAGTATGGACTGAGCTTAAATCACTCTCAAACTGAACTAAATACCACTTTCTAAAGTCGACAAAAATTAATTGTACACACACACAAAAATCCATTGTACATTATCATACTGGCCAATCCTACCGATTTCGGCGGTAGGCTATTGCTTTTTTCACCTTTTTACCACCTACCACTTTACTACAGAATTCCTACAGCTTTTTGAAGTACACAGTTTGTTTTAAAAAGACCAAAAAAATCTACTGAAAATATCACTAATCCTCAAAAATTGATAGAAAAAGCCCATATTTGTCAGCGTAAATACTGAAAACCATGCAAAATTGCCAAAAACCTTTTTTTTGCTTGTCAAATCCAAAACCTAGAAAGTGTGCTCAACGACGGGAGTATACATCCCGTCTTCAGCCTAATCTGAAACCAAACTGAAACCAAACTTGGATCCTACCATTTTTTATAAAAGAAAAATTGGCAGGTATGCAGCAGGTAGTGAATGAATCTTTATGTGTTTGCACATCAACTGGACAGACAGGATTAGCAACACAGAGGTTCTATGAAGAGTTGGTGAATCGCATCTAATGATTAGATACCATGAAGCAAAGGAAGAAGATATGGATTGGGAACAAAATGTGACATGATAGTCTTGTGAAGGATGTGATAGAAGGATGAATGGAAGGAAAAAGACCAAGAGGAAGAAAGAGAACAATGATGCTTGATGCTATACGGAGTGGAAGGAGCTACAATGAAATGAAGAGGGATGCAGAAGACTAGAAATATTGGAGTAAAATGCTATGAAGGAACCTGTCTTGCGGTAGAACACTATTGACGACGCAGTAGGAGCAGTTAAAACCATGCATAACAACTTGGCCACTGTTCTGTGGAAAACAATTATTATTTTCAATGGGTGACTACGCTCTGTAACAATTCCAATAATCAACATGTTTTTTTAAGGTATAAACCCTGACTATAATTTTTGAACAACTTTCACGATGGCTGAAATTGAACAAGTTAATGATGACATCATCATTCCTGACAGAACTTGGACTTCTGACAATTTTAACAGGAACTGAGGCGGTTAAATTTATAGTTCACCAGAAATTAGATTTGTTGAGTTTTTCCCAACCAGGATTTTAACAATTTTCATTCATCAATACCAAGAAGTTTTGAATAACTCCTTCAGGGGAAGATTCAGGGTCCAATGAAGGAAGGGGGGGGGACTTTTCCAGGTTCGAATGGACGTGGTTACCCGTTTGGTTCTGGTGAGAAAAAAAAGAAACAAAAAGGTTATTTCCCCATTTTTGGCGTGTTCTGGTGACCTATTTGACTCAAATTTAAGTATTTAATTTCTTTGGAGTCAATTTTACACACGGCGCTCCTAAAATAAGGGGCCGCAACTACGTTTTGCCGAAATAGGCGGGCGCACCCGGCAGCCCCCCCACAAATCTGCGCCTGTCCTTGCTACTAACACTGATATAATAACATGCCCACCTACAGTAATATTTATTGATAAAATACCCAGCCAATTTTACAAACGAAGTCAGTGAGTAATTCATTAATTAAACATCTGTGTTGGTTATATAAATGCATATTTTTCTTGTTATTATACATTGCTTGAACCATGCATAATAATAAAAAGACCAAATAAACCTGATCTAAATCAAATATAACAAAGATTTCACGAACATGTACAAATTGGATAGGCTTAATAAAATCCTATGCTAGCTACCCATTCCGGATTTTTCATTGTTTGAAAAATAAAGCACAACAAACGAGGAGTGATTCAAAACCAGGTCTGAATCAAAAAGAAATTAATCTCATTTATATTACACAACAATTTCCTTAAATAAAACCATCTGTAAATTAACATCAGAAGCTCTTGCATAATTTATTGTTCTGGTTTCAACATTGATTGATTATGGTTTGCTTTGAAACTAGAACAAAATGAATGCGATATTTCAAGGTTTCCATTTTTTTCGTTTTGGATTTCATCAAAGTACTAACTAAAGCTCAGTCCAGACTATCAAATTTTTTTGACAAAAAAAACTTTGACATGCCTATATATGGTCATGATGATGTAACACCATGTCCATACATAGAAATATCATTATCATATATGGTTTGATAGACTGAGCTTAACATAAACAAGGTTAATGAAATGAAGGTATTCCATACCCATCAATGATAGAGAATAATTGGATTTTGCCATCTAGGCTTGAAAATTTAATAAAACTACTTGTTATTTTTATTATAATTTTTTTTTAATATAAATTTATTCAAATTAAGTAGAACTGTCTATTCTTTACCATGGGAAAATTAACTTGTGATGATGATAATGATGGCGGCAGCAGCGATGATTATGATGATGATTGATGATGATGATGATGATGATGAAGATGATGATGAGGATGGTGATGATTATGATGACAACGATAATGACAATGATGATGATGGTGATAATGATAATGGTAATATAACGGCAACGACAAGACGACGACAACGATGGTGGTAAGGATACTGGTGATCTAATGGTGGTGATAATATTGATGATAATGACAATGATGACAAAGATGGTGATAACGGCACCACTGGCAGTGACGATGACAACAACATGATGGTGATGATGAAGTTTACGATGACGGTGGCGGCAACGTTGACAACGATTGAGTATGATTTATTGATAACTGATAATTGATGGATGATGACAATGACAAAGGTCATGATGATGACAATGACAAAGGTCATGATGAGGAAGATGGTGATGAATGACGATGGCAATATAGTGAAGATGAAGTTGAAGATGATGATAATATGATATATTTTCAGACAAATGTGCTAAAGGATCTTTATTTATTATTGATCATATACCACAAATTTGTACAAAAAAAAGCTAAAAAAGCCATTACTTCTTGGATTAACATTTTAGATAAAATTAATTTTTTGTTCAATACTCACATGAAAAATAGTCTTCCTTATCAGGCCTTCGTTTGAATTTGTAGATTATTGCATATGACACCATGTACAGGAATGCAAAGAAGAGAAAATCAATCTAAAAAAAAAACACAAATAGTAACTAGAAGTACTGTACTCCTTTATACACTACTCTGTCAAAGCATAGCCTCCCCACTACGTAAACAAGCGTGATCACTCACCATGTCCGCGCTTCCACTGCGACTTCGGGATGTAAATGCATTCTTCAATTATTAATTACGCTGGCCTGTGGTTTGCCATATCACTGTTTTTAAAAAATGACATGGTGGAAACAAAGCACAAAATAATATTAGGAGAAGGACCAAAATCAATAGAGTTCGTCTTCCTGTTTTAATCGTGCAGTTTGCACAGTTTGAAACCAATCAGACGTAGAATTTTAGTCGTTATGGTAACAAACTTTGTCCAACAAACCCACCACAACAAACATCACTGTCACCAGAAACAGGGGAAACCAATAGTAAATAACAATTTAGTACACACAGTTGAACCTCCCGTAAGCGGACACCCTCGGGTCCGGGAAAAGTGTCTGCTTACGGGAGGTGTCCGTTTATGAGAATTTTGAACGATAGAGGGACGAAGTTGTAAAATTATGTATACGCCCTTAGGTCTCACATTTCACGGCCTTCTCAACACAAATGGCCTCTCAAATGTCTAGATACAGTATTTTAAATTTTATTAATTTTTTATCATTTTTAAGATTGGTGAAGTAATATGATTCTCAGCCATTACAGTATAAGAAACAATTTTGTACAGAAATTTGTATTCGTTGTATAAAAAAATTCACAACATTTTCTGGGATGTCCGCTTATGGGAGGTATATTAACATACAAAAAATCGAAATTTTAAGACAAAAAGTGTCCGCATCCGCTTACGGGAGGTGTCCGCTTACAAGAGGTACCAAATGCATTGATTAGATAGGAAGATCAAACGGGTCTTTAAATTAGTGTCCGTTATGAGAGGTGTCCGCACAAGGAGGTTCAACTGTACAATAAAGAATTACTGTACTAGTCTGTTGCGTTTATTTTATGGTGTTATCTCAATTTTACTTTTTAAATGAACAAATATATTTTTGAAATTTAATTTTTAAAAGAAAATTGTACTGTCATTGAGCTTTACTGTCAGTGTTCTTTCAATAATAGAATAAAACTAGCACTTGGAGCGCAAACCTCCGCCAAGCAAAACAATTTTCGAGAATGCAGCTTTAATTGTTTACAATTTCTGTACATACTCTCCCTGTTCTTGCTGATTTTTTATTGTTTGGTAGAAAGCTACTGTACAGCATGGATTGGTTGTTTTCAGTAAGGAAACATTAAGAACAGTGTGTAGAAACTAACAGTAAAGGTGCAGAAACTTTTATTTATTTACTTTATGCAAAAATCAGTGTAGCATGAAGCCCAATTTCACATCGTACACTGTACACCGAATGTTTTCCAGAGGACCACACAGGCGTATGCAGCCACTGATCTTCACCAAATCTGTCAAATACTGAAATTATGCTGCGAACACAAAAACACACAAACATTCGAACACACCTAACAACACAACTGAAAACATAACCTCGCCAACTTAGTTGGCGGAGGTAAATAAATATAAAACAATCAATAAAAATATTTATAGAGCAAAAGAGACAAGGGGGTTTTAAAGCGGAGTTCGTTAAAAAATAGCGTGTGATTATGCTTGTTGGAAGAGATGAGTTAGAGTTTTCTTTTCACAGTGTAAAATTTATTAATATCAAATTGAGTTTATTTGCGAGAACAAATAATTTTACCATAGCTGGTTTTACAGTACTGCATTTAAATACATCTTAATCCAACAGACTCTAAATTTACACAAGAAAATTGCTATTATCATTTTCTAATATGAACATGTCTCACAGATGACAATGTAAATAATTATCATTATTTATGATAACTTTGAAAATAAGACAAAGGATTTACAGCAGAATTTAAGAAATCACCCAAGATGAAGAAAGACATTGCGGTTAATAATCAGAATGAGTATGATGACCTTGGTATACCAATTTATAGCTAATGCTTGATGTAAATGTAATATGATATTTTGTTCTTCACTTCTCAAAATGAATTAGGTAAATGGCTTTGTTATAGTACATTCAACTCTGTGTAGAATGGCACTGTAGCTTGGTGGTTAAGATGCTTGCCTTCTAATCCTCAGGTTTTGGGTTCAAGCCTGGCTACACACCACTTTCTTTCCAGAGACCTAACAGTGCCTCACTCACTAAGCCTCATATGAGACTTGGTTTTTATTTTTTTAGGCATGTGACTAAGGATTGTAGCAATTTTCTCTAGTGTGACAATCCCTGAAGACAATCAAATGCCCTGAGACTTCAGGAGTGGAGTTGTGATGAAAAAAACTCTGGAATTTGGAATTAGCAGACCAAGCTACAACAGTCCTATTAAAACCACAGGAAACCACCGGAGAACCTTCAGAGACCACCAGATCCCATTACAAAATATAAATAAGATGCAAGATTCCATGTAAAATTGCTTAGGAATAGTAAAATATCATTTCAAAGCTTTTAAACATTCTTTGAGGAATTCTATCTAGATGGATGTTAGATTGCATGCTTGAATGAGTGTCTCCATTGTGTGAACTATAGCCTATCTCACAGGCCTTACGGTCTGGTTTATTCACTTTTATTGCTAGATCTGTTTAAGGCACTATAGACGTCCCATACTCA
>JAOTQE010021127.1:0-10652 GCA_025631205.1 Nesometra sesokonis | reverse complement strand
CACCACTGCAACCCATGCTGTTGTTTTTACAATGGTTCACGGTTCCCCTGCCTTAACCGCTGGGCCACAACACAAGGCATTAAACGTAATGGGGACTGGCCGAAAGATGGAAAGACAGAACGACCGACAGATTTACAGATGAACTTGCCGAAAGAAACTACATCCAACAATTTGAAACCAATAGCACTAATCCTATTAGAAATGGAACAGACTGACACAGACCGACCAACTAAACGAAGAGTTTGCCGAAATAAACTTTATCCAACAATTTGAAACCAATGGGACTATTCTTGGATAATGAAGAAAGAGCATGCTAATCATAATGGAGACCGACCGACGTACAGACAGACAGGCCCGACTGACAAACTAAGCGAGATATGTTTGGACCGCCCAATATCTTGATTCGGTCTTTTAAAAACTGCTGTGTTGGCAAAGTAGAGACATTTTAAAAATAGAATATTTAGTCGGTCGGTATTTTTTTCTCAATTATATCTTATTACTGTATTTTTATGCAACGTGACTTCAAAATACGGTATGCTAGTTAAATTTCAGTAAACTTTATGTAGGCTTATCCCTTACAATTGTGGGGATAATATAAGTATATTGAGCCAACAAATCGGGAGATACACCACCATTGTCAGAAAGTGCGCCGCCAAAGTTTTAAACATTGTATTATAGTTCGATTGTTGCCATGTTATACTTTATCAATAGCAAACCATTTTCGCCATACGAAGAAACAGAATAATTTTACGTGTGGTGTTTGTATATTAAAGTAAATATGTAAAGATGCTTTCTGCTATAATTGGCCTATGTCGATACGATTATGAGCTACGAGCAGACAAAATTAATTGGATTTTTTGAAGGATTTGGAAACATTAAAGTTCTATCACAATAAACATTTGACTACCATACAGTAGGCCTATTATTGCCCCTTTTTGAACTATGAAAACAATCCTAATTGCAGTAGGTTTTAGTAAATTCATTGGTTTTTTTTTTGCTATCTAATCATTGAAGTATTTTTTAAAGGACAGATTCATCCAAAAAAAAAATATCTTCCTTATATGTTTTAGTTTATCATATAAAGTATATTCAGCACAGTTTCTGAATTTTTACGATTCATTTTGCCTATCATAATTATTGGTGATAATAGACGAAAATTGCTAAGTGGTGGGGTGGGGGATAGTTCAAATTACAAGATAGAATCCCTATTCTTTTTACATACTAATTGTCTGAAAGAGGAGAATTTTAAACAAATTGTGAAAAATCAATGGTCATTCTAAAAATATATAGAAACATACTTTTCTTGTGTGTTTTAACCAAAATTGTTCATTTCTGATGTTTTTATAAAGTGTAAAGTAGCCATTTTATTTGATAATACAAAATTACCCACTTTGCTATTTTGTGTGTAAAAGAATATGGATGAAATTTAGCGTTTATTTTTATATATATTTTTTAATTCATGAAACTCAAGGGAAAAAATCCTAAAATTTCCAAATAGGGCTGAATGTACTTTTTATGATTAACTAAAAGATATAATGAAAAGAATTTGTTTGGGTGAACCTGCCCTTTAAAAAAAATATAATAGGCCTAAATATTTTTAATAGAAAAAATGCTAAATTTATTACAACGTTATGATATTCTGATTAGGGCTATTTTTGGCAAGGACTATGGTCGATTTGTGTAAAGAATTGTTTACAAATGTAGTCTAAAACACATTACATACTATTAACAGTATAATATATCAATTTACGAACTAAGTTTGGTGTAAATAAGAGAAAATATCAGTGAAAATGAATTTGATTATTAAGTTTTCACAGCAGGGGTTAACTAGAGGTTGCGTCCGGATGAACCAGCTCAATAACCTGTACTCAAACCGTCACTATTGACAGTGCTGACAAATTATTTCATTGGGTCATCTATTGGGGTACAGCCTCCCAGTTTAAGATATATTATTAATCTGTCCATGCCAACTGTCTAGGCCGAGTGTTGTTAAGGTTCGATGGAATCCCGTTTGGTTGATAACGGTATTGCATGTCCTTTAAACATAAAACGCATGGCTTTAACATCACCGTCAGCCCACAATGAGCCTAGTTACAGGCCTGCTGTCAATAACAAATAGTTAAAATCATAGAAACTCTTTTTCACTCCATGCTTCTGGGCAAGAAATTGTTTCTTATCATTGATTTCCGGGTTTCCGTCTCGTGCTGGTGAAAATAGGCACTGCGCTGTCAATGTGCCCATCATTGCTCAACATAAACCACAACACTGTACATGGTGTTCCCGTATTCTCCTTAATGAATCAACTATTTACTTAGTAGTTAAACTATTAATTAAGTTGGATTAAGGAAGATTTATAAATATATTTGTTTGGATGTAAAGGATAGATCTATTGGCGGACTATGTAAATAAGCAAAGATGTGAATGTAGGCTGTGTACTGAGGCCTAATATAAGGCCTATTGCGGCCTATTATTATTATTACTATTATTATTATTATTATTATTGTTGTTGTTGTTATTGTTATTTTTATTGTTAATGTTAATGTTATTGTTGTTAATGTTATTATTATTATTATTATTATTATCATCATTATTATTATTATCATTATTATTATTATTATTATTATCGTTATCATCAACATCATCATCATCATCATCATCATCATAGTCATCATCATTATCATTTATTATTAACGAATATATATTTAAATGCTGTGATTAATAACGCTATAGCATTAAACTTTGGTGTTTGGTTATGTAAATATTTTTGTATCGTTATTCATGGGCCTATATTGAATATAGGATTTTAATGAGAATTTTTACAGTTTCCGAATTATAGCCTATATAGGCCTATATTCAATAAAATAACACGACCTAAACCGTCAATAAATGATGAAGGATTTTTCCTGTTCAACGAAAATTAGATGGATTAGATGAAACAGTGAGGTGTACATCTCTCCAAGGTATGTAGGAACCCCCTCAACATTCATTAATCCAGTGAATTGCTCTATAAACAGAATATTCATGGTTAAGTATGACAAGGTCACTTTTAATGTTAATTGAGCAAGTTTTAACATTTATCTTAATGTCATCTATATATTTTATGCACGTTCATCATCCTGTAACTGAAGAAGTGGAATCTCATAAGTATTCAAAGATGTAATTACATAACGAATATGATATTTCTTTTGTACATCGTGCCATTCCCGAAACATAGGGACTAATTCAGATGCCCTTTATATTTTTTGCAAATTAGAAAAATTAAACGCAGTGAATGTTAGATTGATTTTGGACATACATAATTGGGGAATTATTAGTGGGCTAGGGGGCATGCCTGGAGGAAATGCTGTTTGAGCAAACGTGTGAAGTGCGTAAGACAACAGATTACTTGGCTCCGCACGTGTCACCCCAGCGCAAGGTCGACTCCCTAACAAGTCATGATTCCAACGATACATGCATGACTCCGCAAATAATGTTGACGAGTCAAAAAAAGATTGATGATCTAGCGTCAAGTGTGTTAGGAATATCATTCAGTTTATGATTTTTTGCCGATTAATTTAATAAGTTAACCGCGTTGTTAAGGTCGGGGAAGGGGAGTTTGGCGACACCTCTTCCTTTTTGTTAACAACTGAAATAATTCGCTCTGATCTATGGCTTCGAAGTTGTTCTAATGGTTTTTAATATAATACCCATCTGACATGAAATTTATAAATGTCAAAATATTGTAAATTCATTGCTGTCATTTAACTCAGATAAAATAACAGATGCGATAGGCTTGTATAATATTTTTTTAATCATAATAACACTTCTAATATTTTTCTTTGTTTACTACTTTTTACAGTACGGAGGCCCAATAGGCCTACTATTGTTAAAATTAATAATGTTTTACTATTACAAGTCTGTATCATATTTTTATTGCGTTAATGGTTTTATTATATGAATTAGATACATTCGTGTGTGTGCTCGTCTGTTGGTTCATTCATTCGTTCGTTCTTCGTTTATTTATTCCTCCATTCCTTAATCAATTCAACCATTCATAATGCATCAATCTTTCATATTGATTGATTAATTTCTATTTTTTTCATTCATTCATTCATTCATTCATTCATTCATTCATTCATTCTTCATTCATTCATTCATTCATTCATTCATTCATTCATTCATTCATTCATTATTCATTCATTCATTCCATTCCATTCCATTCCATTCTATTCCATTCCTTTCCTTTCCTTTAATTTCATTTCTGTTCAATTCAATTCATTTAGGCCTATTTATTCTAAAGTACTTAAAAACAGGCACGAATTTAACTTTGTATTTGACCACAGGCACATCGAACTTTAAATTAACTGTTTATATTTTGTAACATTATACAGGTTCGTTCCCAAATTTATACAAATACATACAACAGGACCTTCAATTAAAGGTAACTTTCTGCAGCTATCTTTTATCATTAGCCATTCGATCTGATGAGAGATGCAGACAAATTTCACGGAAACCCCGGTGCCAATGTATTTTGTTTTAGCTCCGTCTGAACGGAGCTCTGGAGACACCCTTCTGATTAAGTAAGTAACTAAGTGTGCATTTTTGTTTTTTATATGACGTTTGAATTAGAGAGCGCTTGATCGTTTTTAAAACAATCCGGCCTATGGTTTATAAGTCTTAAGGGAATTAAAAAAAACATTCAAATCAAATAAATTGTTGCACGATGGCACAATATCCAGGTGTGGATCCAGGATCCAGCAAAAGGGCAAGGTGGTGCACTTTCGCCGGTCCGGTGCCAAGAGCATCGATTTGAGTTGAAAAGTGGTTGGGGGTGGGGGTGGGCAAAGACAACAAGAAGTTGTAGTGGCAAAAAAGGGGAAAAACACGTCATTTCTTTGTGTGTATGTCTATTTTTCTATTTTAGGGTCAATTATACAATATAGAAAGATGAAAGGCTTACCACTTTTTTCAACTTTTACATTTTTTCACACATTTACAAAAAGTGTGTGGGGGGAAGGGTCAGTTGATATCATGTCTCCCTCCCCGCATTGAAAAGTGGGTGGGGGACGTGTCCCCCTGTCCCCCACAAATCGACGCCCATGCCCGGCGGGCGTGGTTCCCGGTTTTTTTTTATGACAAAAAATATTTTTAGGGTCGCAGCGGGCGCGCTTAAACCACTCCGGATATCTAGTCAGTTTTAGTTAAGAAAATAATACTTTCTTCACAGATAAACTGTTTTTATACCAGTGCTTGTTTAGGCCTAGCTTACTGGAAATGCAATATTTTTTCTTGTGTTTAGTATTATTTTTATTCACAGATACGAATTAATATTATAAAAGGATATTTCATAGCACATAGGTTGTAACGTTATAGCCGTGTCTAAATGTCTGTTTAACTTGTTTTTCCTAATTGCTTCTGTTACAACACGTGAATGGTTGTTTTGTTGAGAATCTTAAGATTTTAATTAATCTTAATTGTTGAGGTTTAATTTTATGGCAAGTTTAGTAAACATTTTTACTCCTGCAGGCTTATTTATTAATATTGAAATAGGTTGTAATTAATGTATTGTATTGGCAGGAAAATTCATTCTCATGTGGGATAAATTAGACAAGTTTATCTATGGTAGTTTTACCTATAATTCAATTTATTAAAATTAAGGTAAATTGCGTTGAAGTTGATTAATTAAATCAATTAAATTATTAATTAGTTATAATCAAAATTGACAATTAGGATATCGTTGTGAATAGGCAAAATCTATTTATTGCAAGGTTATAGGAACCCAAACTATTATTATTATTTATTATTGAACCTATGCTTATATCTACGTTGGCATACCGCATTTAGATTTGATTTACTTTTTTAGAAAGTAAAATTAAGGCATGGTCACGATTTCGACAGTTTAACTCTTATGTTTGAAACTTTGCTTTACATAGTACCATATATTTTATAACACAAAGTCTAAGTATAGTGTCAACACTGTTCTTTGTCACGAATATTTATTTGTATTGCTTATATGCTTATTAGAAATAGGCCTAATTTTAAAATAATTATAATTATCTGTGAAAATTGTCTCATACCTAGGAAACGCACCTATGTTGACAGATTGTCCCTGGTAGGACCCCAGACTTCAAGACACACTACCGGTAAAATTACGAATTCTGCGTGAAACTTTGCACCGGGTCCCACTATCCAGCTCTACTGGAGCCGCCCCAGTCAATCCCGAATTATTTAGTTATAAACTCATCTGGGCCCCTTCGCGCGAGTTTTTCTCAGTGTTTTACACCGTTATTTACCGGTTAAAAAATATCCCGGTTTCGCCCGAACGGGTGTTAATTGTAGACCGCCCATGGATTTAACACCGAAACAGGCCGATATGCCAACCCTGCAATTAACTGGATATTTTTCATAGCGGGGAACCTTTTTTATGACTTTACCGATGTTCTACTTGATTTGAACATAATTGAATACGAGTAAGGAGTTTTGTTTATATATTTACTGAGAGCAGTGCAGTTTTTTGTATTCATATTAATTTTAATACCCTAAAACAATGTATTTGTTGGAGCATGGGCCATTGGAATCGTTAGAGACCAGTGCATAAGGTTGCTCCAGTAAAATTTCGGCGATCAGTGCCGTCTCTTGCTATTTTATATAAATTTACCATTTTATGAAATCTAATAGCCTACTCTACAGTAAAAATAGTGTAAGTTTAAGCATGCTCTGATTCGTAGTGCGGCTTTTCGAAAACAGATAGAATGATTGGAATCAACATCGCCGGTATCATTAGCTCTATTGCTAGTCATCCGGTGTTTTTAGAATTCACAGTTTTGTGCGAACGGACATACCACCCGTGGATACAAAATCGGATTTTTATCCTAGGTTTTTTTTTCCGATTCTCGCCCGAACACTAAAACGAATGTAACATAAATGTAAAACAAGTGCTGCCGACTAATGGAGTGACTGACCGAATTGTGTTAGAACCTGCTAAATTTAAAACCAATAGTCAACATCGAGATAATAACATATTGAACGCAACGGGGAGGTAAAGTAAAAATGTGACGTATCCAGAGGGGTTTAAAGTGCCCGATAACACACAATAGAGGTAGAAAAAAAATTAAACTATTCCGGTATATTAATATGAAAATTGTGAATTGAGCACCCGCTTCAGAGGAAATTAGCACCCATTTTAAAGGAAAAGAAGTGGGCCTATAATGTTAGAGGAAAAGAACCACAAAGTCAATCATTCCACCATAGAAAGCGTAAAATGAAGGAAAATAAGGGGTTTTTTTTACACTTGTCAAAAACCCAATCTGTTTGAGTACCCCCTTTCCTATTTAATTCCTTGATACACGTCTGGCAAAATGGACTGAATAATGGCAAACCAACCAATGTGCTCCGCGAGTCATGGGCAAACAAGTGACTGCCAAGGAAGCGGGCGCGCCTAGCGCAACCCCTTATTCTATAGGCAGGTCTATATATAAATCCCGTAATTAGGCTATAGGATACTGTTCGTATTGTATTTTAATAATGAACTCAAAAATAAAACTAAAACGTTATTATTGAATAAACGCCTATAGTAATATTTAAAATCAATAATGGTAATTACGTAGAAGATTGACCCTGTAAATGACCGACACGGTTCGGCCAGGTACTGACCACTAGATCGTTGGCCTTAACGATCGGAACACGTTGAATGACCCATGAAGCTACAGCCCAGCACTCAAAACTAGGAAATTAGGATTTATTTGACTTGATTGGATTCCACGACTCGTCTAATTACACGTGAAACCATCAAACTACTGTCAAATATCACAAATACAACTGTAACGGAATTCGTGATGACAAATTAAACAGTTTGACTTCTGTATGGATGAATTGATCAAACACTTCTTCTGTACGTGTAGTGTGTAGGACTATTTTGCACACTGTATTCATATTCCATTTATTATCATCTGAACATAGAATATATTGCTCTGTACACTTGGCTGTAGAGACATCAAACAACTCATGATCATAGGGACTTTTTCTACTGACGACCATATTATTATTATTATTATTATTATTATTATTGCATTATCATTATCATCATTATTATTATTATTATTAGTATTATTATTATTATCATTATTATTATTTATTGTTGTTGTTGTGGAATCGGTTTTTCAATATTTTTTTATTAACAGATAGAGACATAACATAGGTGCCCTAGGGGAATGTATTTCTAAATCTAGCGCTACCGGGCTTTAACGATCGAACCAAACATTTTGGCTTCTCTGAGGGTAAATTGTGTATTTTGTCAAAAATATTGACTTCAGTGGAGTGTTATTTTATCAAACATCTTGATTTCTGCAGCTGTAAGATGGCATGTGTATTTAATCAAACATTTTTACTTCTGTATAGGAATGGCATTGTCCTATGACATTTTTCTTTTGCGGTTTGTGTTTTCCCAAACATTAGACTTAGAAATGGAGTGTGTAGGCCCTAATTTGTCGAAATCATGACAAAGGAGTGCGTACCGTATTATTATCAACATGTTGATTTCTGTGATATAGCGCGTACGTGTCTTTCAAATTATTTGTCTTCTGTGAGGGATAACATTCTTAGACCTATACAAAACATTTTTACTTCAATTGCGTGGAGTGTGTATTTTATCGAACATTTTTACTTCTATATGAATTAGGTACTATATCACAGATGCTTATCTTCTGTGTGAGATGACATTGTATTTTATCAGTTTTACTCCTACGAATATCATGTTTATTAATCCAACCTTTTCTTTTGATAATGTGAGATGGTATAGCCTATGCACTTTTATCGAACATTTTGACTTCTCTATAGGAATGTCATGTGTATTTTATCAAACATTTTTACTTCACTTGCGTGGAGTGTTTTTTTCAAACGTTTTGTTTTTTGGAGATTGCATTTTAGGCCTATCAAACATTTTGATTTCTGTGAGATGTCTTGCATAATTATCAAACACATTACTTCTGTGAGATTACACGTTTTATTTTATCAAACATGTTTTACTTCCGTGAGATGGAATGTGTATTTTATCCTACATCTTACTTCTGTATAGGAATGGCATGCATTTTATGAAATATTTTGGAATCTATTGCGTTTAGTGTGAGATCGCATGCGTAACATGTTTACTTCTGTGAGATGACATGCTCATTATTTTATCAAACATGTTTACTCCTGTGAGATTACATGCTTATTTTATCAAACATTTTGATTTTGGTTCTGCGAGATGGCATGTGTATTTTATCAAACATATTTTGTTTGCATTTAAACTGTGTGTTTTATCAAATACTTCTGTGAGATGGCATGTGTATTTTATCAAACATATATTTTTTTTTTGCATTTACTGTGTGTTTTATCAAATACTTCTGTGAGATGGCATGTGCATTTTATAAAACATTTTGATTTCTGAGAGATGTGTAGGCCTAATTACCAAACATTTTAACTTCTGCGAGATGGCATGTGTATTTTATCAAACATATTTTGTTTGCATTTAAACTGTGTGTTTTATCAAATACTTCTGTGAGATGGCATGTGTATTTTATCAAACATATATTTTTTTTTTGCATTTACTGTGTGTTTTATCAAATACTTCTGTGAGATGGCATGTGCATTTTATAAAACATTTTGATTTCTGAGAGATGTGTAGGCCTAATTACCAAACATTTTAACTTCTGTGAGATGACATGCTTATTTTATCAAACATTTTTCTACAGCGAAATGGCATGTGTATTTTATCAAACATATTTCTACGAGATTTCAAGTAGGCATAGGCCTATATTTTATTAAACATTTTTCTACTTCTGCGAAATGGCATGTGTATTTTATCAAACTTTTATACTTCTACGAAATGTCAAGTAGGCATGTATATTGTTAAACTTTTTTGCGTTTTAATAATATGTACCGTATTTTATAAAACATTTTTACTTCTGTGAGATGGCATGTGTATTTTATCAAACATTTATACTTCTGGAAGATGGCATGTGCATTTTATTAAACATTTTTGGCGTTGAGTGTGTATTTTATCATCACGTCTGTGAGATGTCATGTTTATTTTATTAAACATTTTTACTTCTGTAGGATGTCATGTGTACTTTATCAATCATGTTGGATTCTGTAGCATGGAGTATTTTATCAAACATTTTCAATTCTGTTAGATGGCATTTTTACTTCTGTTGGGTGGAGTGTGTATTTTTTCAAACATTTCTACTTTACGGTATGTGCTGTAGGCATATTTTATTAAACATTTTTTTTGCGTTGAGTGTGTATTTTATCAGCCATTTTTTAACTTTTGTGAGCTGCATGTTCCGTATTTTATCTTATCAAACAGTACTTTTGCGAAATGACATGTGTATTTTATCAAACATTTTTACTTCTGTGACTGCCTTATGTATTTATCAAACATTTCTGTTGGACCGGCTGCAGTGTATTTTATCAAACCTTTTGACTTCTGTGGAGGTGGAGCCTGTATTTTGTCAAACATTGACTTATGGAAGTCAAACATATCCGTTTATATAATAAAACAACATACGAAGTTAGCTTAAAGATGTATTGTCACTTGAAAATGATAAAAACATAATCAACATTAATTTTTAAATTAACTTGCTCATATCAAAGTAACATCAAATTTAAGAACTAGGGACTAGAAATTTGTGTAT
>JAOTQE010021126.1:8178-22237 GCA_025631205.1 Nesometra sesokonis | reverse complement strand
TCTGCGGTTAGAATGGGCGTCACAGAGGTGGGGGGGGGGGAGGTTAAAATTTTAAAAAATTGATGTCCATAGTGTCCCAAATGTTGTATATCAAGAGTTGAAAATTTAGTTTAAGAAAAACCAATAAAAAAACATCTTGACACAATAATGACCATATTTTGTCCTTTATTGAAGATACATTGTCACTTAAAGATGTATTGTCACCTGAAAAATGACAACAAATTGATTTTGAAAATAACTTGCTTATTTTTAAGAAATATATAAATTATGACAATTCCACACAACATTAGAATATTAAAAACATATTTACCCCTACTTTTCAACAATATAATGCTTAAAATTAGCAAAAATCCATAAGCAGGCTGGAAGCCTCTAAAATTTTGGTAATTTTCAGTGTAAAAACCTTATTAAACAATTCTTTAAATACAGTAATTTCTATTCTGAAGTTCATAACTTTGATGTTACTTCAATATGAGCAAGTTAATTTCAAAATTAATTGTTATGACTTTTTGGTCATTTTAGATGACAATACATCTTTAATGACAAAAAAAGCATTAATTAAAATTAAAAATTCATATTAAAGTAATATTAAAGTAAAAAACTTGAATAGTCAAGTGTAAATAATTCATTTGAGAATTTTTTATAAATTGTTTACACTAAGAAATTATCAAAAGTACATAGGCTGTCAGGCAATTGATTTTATTTACCCATTTTTTGCTATAAAGTTTCAAATCAAGATTAAATATTTTTTTTTAATTTCTGGTGTCATGGCTATAAGCCACATTTCTTCAAAATAAAGAATATCATTTTTAAAAAATCTACTTTTTGTCATTTTTCAAGTGGCAATAGCCACCTTAAGTTTTAAGAAGGGAACCAACCATCCTCACCACTATATATAATTGTCATTTAAGTCATCAGGGACGGATCCAGGATCCGCCAAAAGGGGGGTCGCACTTTCCAGGTCCGGGTGGGCGTGGTTGTTATGTTTGTTTCCTGACGAGCCAAAAAAAAAAGAAAAAAAAGCTTATCCCCATTTCGTTGCTCTGCTACCGTATTTTAGCCATATTTTGTGTTTTTGGGTAAATTTAATATAATATAAGGGAGGGCGCAACTACGTTTTAACGATAAAAGGGGAAGGGGCGCGCACCAGTTGCGCCCCTCCCCCTCTCCCAAATTAGCCCCTGGTCATCATCTTTACTTTTACTAACTTACTTACCTACCACTCACTACTGTATTTATCTTCTTACCCACTTACCAACGTAACCTTTTACCTTCCTGGCTATTTAACTGCTAACTTAATTACTTATATTATTTATTATACACAATTTTATTCATATAAAAGACAAACATATGAACTTATTTATTTTTTCTATAAATGATCTTCAATTTCATATAATTGATACCTCTTTTGTACATAGTAAACTAAAAGTACTACTAAATGCAGTAAATCAGTAATAAATCGTTATCATCATCATCACCATTGTCATCATCACCGTTGTCATCACCATTGTCATCATCACCACTGTCGTCATCACCATTTCTAATGCTTCTCTCTGTTCACCACTCATCGTCATTGCAAACCACCATCATTAAAATTTATTTTTGTATACCCATATAAGGTAATATTCATAGTTCAGTAACATTATGTTATGTACTGAGGTGGTAAATTATAATCCTACGTTTGACACCAGTAACCTAATTAGCATAAACCCCACAAGGTTTAACCCTTATGCTGCACAGAACAACACTCAATCATGCCTATGATTAAATAATTCAGATACATTTATGTATCTCTTCTAATGAACTAGCAGTTTATTTTTTATTTATTATCTAATTAGATGTTACTATAATAATAAATTTGCTATTATAATTAAATTTATATCGGTTCTACACTCAAACCATATACTTTGATTTAATTATAATGTTTTCATTTTTTACCTTCACTTTGATGACAAAACAATATTAGGGATATTTCTGTAGATTGGTGTTTAACCTTGTCTCCCAATTGATGTGTTATGTTTGGTCAATCCCAGGTCTTTCTCAGAACGCCACTTAAGAAAACTTGGTTTAGAAAGCACGACTTTGATCTCATCCTTTGAGTAATGGTTTTTTGGCTTACTGTTGGATCTTTCACAACATTTTTACAATTTATTTTATTAAAAGAAATAAAGATTTTTTTTTTCAAAAGTACCGAGTGCTGTTTCAATGCCAGATTTATACTGGTGATTTCAGTAGTCAAATATTTATGTTGAAATTGATTATTTATTTTTAATAAAGCCTAGAAGAATTTCTGTTTCATCAAACATAAATCAAACTTATAAGTAGACTGCAAATTACAGAAAATAATTAGCGAGCTTTTTCAAGATTATGTTGGCTTAAAAAAATAAATGTAGTTTGTTTTTTGGTCTGAGGAGCAGAGCTCTGAATCTCACTGTTCCTCTTGTTCACAAAACTTTTGAAATATAGTGACAGTGGATGTGTAGAGTGTGATTTCCAACAAATTTTGGAAGTTCAAATGGGAACTCTGGGATTAAAATTTCTATGCATGCCTATAGAAAAATTAGTTGTAACCTAACTGATAAAATTTTAGTACATTTGGATAGTATTATAGTGAAGGAAAAACACTTTCCCAAGTGAGTCGTAAATTAAACGTGGATTTACTAGTCATATTACACAATGTTAAAAAATAGAATAATTACGGATTTTGATTTGATTGTGTTTGAAAACCGTATTAAAAATTACCTTTTTTAATGTGATAATGTGAATATGACTGATCTTTCCATTTATGCTAGTTAGATTTATAATGTGATTTTGGTTTTAAAACACAACCTCTTCAAAATTTTCCTATTGTTTGTCACTGTTTTGTTTAAATAGTAGTAGTAGTAGTAGTAGAAGACCCACTTTTGATTTGGGACTCACACTGTTGAATCATGAATTTTTATCTGTTAGGTCACAACTAATTGTTATAAAGATTTATCGATAGAAATTTTAATTCTGGAGTTTCCCTTTAATCAGAGAATTTTCTATACCTACAAAAGTGCATTGTGTACATTACTGATACTAACTCTTATAGCGTGGTTGACATTCTTGGTTGCCTCCTGTGTTCTTTAAACCAAAAGCCGTCAGTTTGAATCGCAACTAGTATTCAATACTGGGTCTCAACCTGATCCCAGTGTTTTGTTTTTATAATTGAACAGCTCATAAACATTGTAATATACACTTTGAAAAAAATAACTCTATTAACGTGGTTGATAATGGTAGTGGCAAGGTAGATAAAGGTAGTTAACAGGGTTAACCCTATAAAAACTACCATATCAAGGAACACTACCAAGGATATGGTCAGAAATGCTCTACAAATATACTAAAAATACAGCCATTATTTAGAATAAACCTTAAGGCATTAATAACATCAACAGTCAGGGTAATTATATACTACCTTCCTAGGTAGTTCTCTGTGTTGCTAGGTAGATCTCCCTAGTAATTTAACATGGTAGATCTACCAAGTCAGAGGGTGTTATTTTTTTCAAAGTTTTGTTTAAAAACACGATGTATTTCCTATGGTGAGAGAAGTGTTTTGTAGTGTATACTAAACTAAACTCATTGTAGGCGCCATACATGGACAGGAGTTTCCAAACCCAGCCTCCCAAGATCTTGAAAACCAACGTTAGTTTTTCTTTTTTTCTTACAATAATCTCCCAAATTTTTAGTTAAATTTTCAAAATTGTAAAAAAAATACATCAAAAATCTCAAAATTAGACCATGACAATTCAAAAAATCAATCAATCTATCAATTACAGAAAATTTGTAAATGAGGCCTACATAAAAAGCAATTCCCGACCTACCAATTCATGTTCTCAAACATGTTATGCTTGAGAAATACAGCTACTCCACTCTGGTAAATAACTCCACGTTTCTAAATTACTCCATACTATCATCATCTACCGCCTTCAAGGTGCCAATGTCAATGACACGTACGAAGATTAAAGATTAGAATGAGGAATATAAGCATGATTGCTTATCAGAATAGTGCAAACTGGCCATTCCATGTTTGTTCAGACTGTGAAATTGTTTAAGAGATCTTTGATAGCTCCTTCATTTTAAACGCATACATATGAAAACATGGCACTGCCCCCGATTCTACGGACAGGCCTAGTTTTGTAAGAGTCGAACGGGTTAAAATCTTCTAAAATACTAAGTTTTAAACATAATTATCACTTTTATTTACTAGGTATTAAAAATATTATTCATAAAAAAATTAATTCATTTGTTTCCTTACTATAATTTTTTAAATTCTAATGCCCAAAATCTTCCAAGTCCTCCCATAAAAATTAGAATTGTACCTGTATATTATTTTAAATATATAAAATATCTTTTAGTTTAACTCTGACATCAACAGACAGGGTAATTATATACCACCTTACTAGGTAGTTCTCTGTGTTGCTAGGTAGATCTCCCTAGTAATTTAACATGGTAGATCTACCAAGTCAGAGGGTGTTATTTTTTTTCAAAGGGTTGTTTAAAAACACAATGTATTTCCTATGGTGAGAGAAGTATTTTGTAGTAATTATAATAACTAGACTCATTGTAGGCGCCTTACATGCATAGAAGTTTCCAAACTCAGCCTCCCAAAGATCTTGAAAACCAACGTTAGTTTTTCTTTTTTTCTTGCAATAATCTCCCGAATTTTTAGTTAAATTCCCAAAATTGTGAAAAATACATTGAGAATTCTCAAAATTAGACCATGAGAATTGAAAAAATAAATTACAGAAAATTGGTAAATGAGGCCTACATAAAAAAAAACAATTCCCGACCTACTAATTCAAAATTCTCAAACATGTTGTGCTTGGGAAATACAGCTACTCCACACTGTTAAATAATTCCACGCTTTTAAATAACTCCATACTGTCATCATCTACCGCTTTCAAGGTGCCAATGTCAATGACACGTACGAAGATTAAAGATTAGAACGAGGAATATAAGCATGATTGCTTATCGGAATAGTGCAAACTGGCCATTCCATGTTTGTTCAGACTGTGAAATTGTTTAAGAGATCTTTGATAGCTCCTTCATTTTAAACGCATACATATGAAAACATGGCACTACCCTGGATTCTACGGACAGGCCTAGTTTTGAATCTTCTGAAATTCTAAATATTAAACATAATTATCACTTTTTTATTTACTAGATATTAAGAATATTATCCTTTTTTAATGCAATTATTTCATTTGTTTCCTTCCTATAATTTTTTTAAAATTATAATGCCCATTACTCCAAAATCCTCCCAAGTCCAAGTATTATTTTAAATATATAAAATATCTTTTAGTTTCTGTTAGCCCAGACAATTTCTTTAGTAATAGGGTGCAGATGGTGTTCATGCAAATGTTACCCAGCTACTTTACCCATAAGCCATTTTTAGATGCGGAAAGCGATGTCTGTCTGTCGGTCTGGTCATGCAGGTTTGTGACTGGGTTTTGTTCTTTCATATAATAATCAGGCATTGTATGGGTTTCACTTTAAATCTACAAGATATGAAACAATTATCAACTGGTAATTCATCGACATTATAATTAAAATAAAATATTGTTATAAATACCCTTGGAAATGCTTACTTCACTGTTAAAAGTGTATACAATATATCATTTTTAAATCTAGAATTATGCAAATTGTGAGTAGGGCCTCAGACTACATAAATCGGTGACTTTTATGCATCAGGCTACTACGCTCTGCGAATATCGCTTCAAACGTAATCGCAAAACTGTCAAATTTGCATAGCAGGTGATGTTAATGCTATAAAACCAAGCTCATTGAAGAATTGCTTCATTTGGTCGCTGATCTTCTTGTAATTTTTGGATTAGTAGCCGTACTCTAATCTTCAATCACCTTGTATATTTAGGTGGAGAATATGGGTACTAGCCCGGATTTGTTAGAAAAATAAAAGTGATAGTATGCAGTGCTCGAACAGTTGTTGACACTAACTACTGCAGCTAGCCTAGGCCTAGATCACTTTAAATAAAGTAACTGTACTTTACACTTCAAATAATAATATTAGTCTGATGCTTGAACGCGTGTACAAAGTAACAACTGATCGTAATGCAATGTTAGTGTGAATGGGGTATTAGTGTTTCTGTCATTCCTTTAATTAATTAGTCAGTCAGTTCATTACTTAGTTTTTAAGGATAGGCCTATATGTTATAATTTCTAACTTGTTATTAAGTACGTTAAACACAGTCAAGTCAGCTCTTCCAAAACCAAACCCCTGGAATACAGGATGTTTACTAAACCAGACCACCATCATGAAACCATGATCATGTTAACATAAATTAAACTTGACTATCGAAAAAGTGAACAGAAAACCAACCAAATTGAGTTGTTTAAAGGGTTTTCAGTTTGAAAGAATGAAATGATTGAATAATATTTGGCAGAGAGCTCAAGAACAAATTTGTTTAAATATTACATCTGTCTGTTGACAGAATGATTTAATATCAATTTCAATGAGTTAATTCTAAGAACACTGTAAAAACTCAACTTCATCCATTCATAGATATAAATAGTTGCGTTATTCAACTGAGTTTTTATTTCAAGAACATATCATTAATCAAGTTGTGGAATATTTGTATGCCTCATTACAACTGCTCTATCAACGAAGGTCCACTGCCAGTTTGTTTGTTTAATCAGTATCATCTTAAAACATTCTTCATTTTATTTCGGTAACAGTTATTTCTGTTTGATTATAAAAGATTGTTCAAGTCCATAATAATCTGAAGCTAAAGGTTGGCGGTTAAAGCTTTCATCTTCCAATCGTAAGGCCGTGGGATCAATTCCTGTCTGTTGTTGAAGTTTTTCACACAACTAAGGCAACTCCAGTCCTGAAGTTTCTTTAAGAGACTAAAGGCCGCATCCCACCAACAGAGGCATGTCTGCAATGTCTCCAACTTGTAAAGACATCTCCAACATAATGGTGGCTTGCACTCTTATCAAGGGGATGTCTCTGACATGCCTCAAAGATAAGTAGACAAGCACTTTGCTCGATAGTTACAGGGATGTTGCTCCACAGTCTCTCAAGTAGTCCCTGTCATGTCTCTGAGACCTTTCTTAGTTGCAGGAAGTCTCCAAGACATTTAAAGCAGTTAAAGTGATGTCTCCAAGAGGCTTCAGGGCAGTCACAGAGACTGGGCTTGTACTCTGCCCTGGTCTCCGAAAGGTTGCTGAGATGTTGCTAAAGACACAACTGGTGGCAATGTCGCAGAGAATGAAAAAGTCTCATCTCAAATAAAAATTGAACATGATTGAATTTCTTATGACTCCTCAGAGACTTTTCATAAGACGGTGCAACTAGCAAAATCTGGAGTCACAAACTAGTTGTGAACTAGTTTCAAACCCAGTGAGATACCCCTTTCGAACATGTTTACACTTGTGAATTAAGGGTAGTTTAATGAATATAATAAAATAAAATGATTTGTTTCTAACTGGGGAATAGTGTAAATCCCTGATAATGTCATGTTCAGGGAGTTATTAATGCTAGCCGTTAAGTCCAGATTAACAACCACTAATGAGTTAACACTTCATATACTTGAAATGCCGTGACAATCAGTCTGTATCATCTAATCAATAAAGACTGTAATCTGCAGACCCTGTGTACGCGCATGGCATATCATATATACTGCTCCTTGCATCCCTTGGCAAGAAGCACATTTGTGAGGTTTCACCACAAAATGAGTCTCATCATAGTTGAGATCAATTTGAGATAACCACCAAAATAAGTCTGAAGTCAAATTTTTTTTTGTACTGTGGTACATATATTTCATTAGAGAATAAATTTTAGGTCAGTTTTCAGGAAAGTGTTTTTTTATGCAAATTTTCTCAGATTTATGGTCTTTAAATTTTTCAATTGCTTTATGGTCTATTTTCTCAAAATTGTGTTTCCATACATGAAAATTTCAAATGCTCATATCTTTTGATCTACTAATCCAATAAATTACATTTAAAATGTAGATTACAGCTTATATTCTGCTCTATTAGGCGGTAACAATAACTCAATTTTGGATTTTTCTACCATGAGACTCATGTTTCTGATGAGACCTCACATTTAATTCCTATATAATACATTAAGTATCCTAAATTAGACAACTGGTTCACATATTTTACATAACACATGTTTAACTACTTTTCATGCAATTTAATGGTGTGTGAAGTGACGTCACATTGTTGTTATATGACCAAATCAAAGGTTTCTATATAACATTTTATAGCTGTAAATATTGTAATTGATCTCAATATTTACATATCTTTTTTTAACCTGCCGTGTAGTTTACCACTTGTATTCAATAACCCATAAATATTTTTTACAACATTTAAAAAAATTTGTATTATATAATAGAATATGTAACATTGTTGCATTGTTACTAAGATTAATTTCAATTCTGTTATTGATTAAAATGAATTAAAATGAATTAAATTATTTACATCTTAAGAGTAATCTATATATCACATATTGAAGAAGAAATGTTAGGATAAAGATATAGGGTGAGGTAGAAGAAGAGTGAAGAAAATGAGAGGTATGTCCAGAAAATGGAAGGTGAGAAGAAATTTGGTTCGTGTGAAGGGAAATTGCCGCCCTACAAACAAAGGGAGAGAAATGGATCAAGTTGAGATAAACACCAAAATATTTAATATTTTTGGAGGAATTTTGTTTAATTAGTTTTGCGTACTATGGTACCTATCTTTCATTTATATACTTTATATACATAAAGATATGTTTGCATCACTTAACTGGTTAAATTTGTCTGATATTTTTGACCTCAAACGATCATCGTTAGTTTTTAAATGTCTAAACGGTAATGTACCTTAATATCTTGAATCTTTAAATTTGTTAGTCATGGTCATTCAACTAGAAACGGTTGCAAATTACTTTCTTTGGAAAAATGCACAACAGAATATTATAAACATTCTTTTAAATTCAAAGGTGCTTTACTCATTTTATTGTGAGATTTTACATATATCATACACAAACAAACAGTTTATTAAATTTATATTAAAAAAGCATTGCTAGTCTAAAGTTGATAAATAAATAATTCACTTACTCGGAGACAGAAATTTGAGAAACACTATGTTTCAGCTCCTTCCACTAAGGGCTTTGATCACGTGGGTGATGGAATGCCGTTAGGTGACGTCCAGGTAAAGCGGGGGAGCTGCAGGCTTTGGTCTCCCTTCGTGGAAGGAGGGGAAATGTAGTGTTCTTTCCAGGTATGTTGTATAAATTCAGCATTTCATATCACATCGTTAATATCATCTTCATCAAATCATTCCTACGTAAATTGACTGTAATATTTACAACATAAGACGCCACCTATTGTTTTATGTTAAGCAGTTTAGTACTCTATGGAAGTAGAGTATGACTGACAGACTAAACACTGCTTATTCTGATACATCTACAGGTGTTTGATTTAAATTAATATTCTCTGATAGCCTTATTAAAATAGAAAATGTGTTAGTTGAGATTTTAACGGAATAATGGTTTTAATTAGGTGTTACTAATGAGCTGTGAAACTAATGAATTGACTCTGCCAATTTCTATATGACAGTGATTATAAGGTATTCAACTACTCGAATTCTAGGAGTAGTTTGAAATATTTGCTTTTATTTTCTCAACTTTTAGCCAAACAAATTTTAATTACCCATAAAAAAATACCAACCCTCAATAAATTATGGACAGTGGCAGACTTCCATGTATTAAGCAATTGCCCGTTTGTAAACATGTTTTTTTAAAAACCACTTATGATTTTTGTTGTCGTTTTAATTAGCTAATTACACCAAGCATTAGAGTACCTATGAGTTGAGTACTGGCTGTCTGATACCTTAATATTGCTTGTCAATGGTTTTGTTTTTTTATTTGTTCTGCCTGTTTTAGGTTTTCAGGGATAATGATTACAAGTTTTCACTCAGTTTTTTTTAGCACTTGAGCACTCTAGTTGTGCATATTTACCCTCTTCAAGTCTTATTGTTGTTATTGCTGTTGGTTATTTTTTTAAATTTATTGTTACTGCTTACTGTTAATATTATTAAGCTGTTTTGAAGATTAATTTTAGAAATTAAAGTGGGTTTTTTTTAAATGAATGTTGTTAATATTGTTAATTTTCACTGTAGTGGGGCTTTGACCGAATAATATGTTGCAGACAGCAACAGTCAATAAAAAACATAATATATGTTTTTAAACAGTAAGAGAAGGGTGTTGTTTATATGTATTTTCTAACACAATCCATGCATACTATACTTTTTCGTTTTTGTTTTTGAAAACTCTTAGATTAAGGCCCTCCTAAAATCTCCATCCCAAAAATAACCTTAGTTTAAAATTTACAGTGTTTATTGATATTGTTTAAGAGTAATAAGCATTATCCATTTTCCTGCATACATTTTATTTTTGATTAGAAAAAAAGTGAATATTTGCTAAACTCTATTAGCCTAGGACTAGGCCTAGAGCATTTCTTTGATAATTCAGGTCGTATCCATTTGGATCTAGGCTACTTTCTTTAAAAGCCTATTTTTTTTTATTTAGATATTTTACAATTTAAATCAAAGAGATTAATCCATTTTCAATGCTCAGAATTTTGAAATATTTCCTTGCCAGTTGGGCAAACATTTCTAGTTGTTTGGTGCTTGAAACAATTTACATTTGTCTTTAAATATAAGTTTCTTTACCAATATGTAAGCAGCCATTCACAGACTAAGGCCAGGCAAAAATTATTGTTGCATGTTTTTTCTTCCTAAGTCAGATTACAGAATGATCCTCATTGTTCAGTTGGGCAATCACTCATTGGTTGTGACCTTGAGTAATACAGTATATCCAAGTACTTGATGTTATGAAGTTCTTTATATTAAAACTTTATGTTAAAACTATAATGCAATATTGATAAAAGGATAAGTGGCGGCCACCATAATTATATGTCAGCTGCCATGTGATTATATGTCAACTGCCGTATAATTATATGGCGGCTTCCATTTAGCAGATCTTAAATTTAATTCACTGTTAACACTAACTGGCTTCCATGTAAAACTAACCGTATCAAATAATCCAAGTGTGAACAGCCAGCAAGGTTTAAACTTTGTAATATTACTATGGTCTTCCAAAAATATTGTCTTAAATCCTGTGCAATTGCGCCTTTATTATTGCGTCAGTACTTGTAGTAGCATGTTTTGATGGTGGGATGTTTAAATATATGTACCAGAAAGGAATGGAGAATTTATCAGGTGAAACACTTATAAGTACCTACCTAATTAATAGACAAGTTCAATCTAATTGATAACTATTTTGTACGTGATTTATTTGGATTATTCCATTATTTGACAGGTGAAGAATGATTAATCAATAATCATTTTACAGTATGGTTAGACATTAATAGAAGAATCTTTGAATATAAAATGTTAAATAACGGCATCCCAAATATACATAATAAAATAATGTCGACATCTGTTTCACCAAGGATAATTTTTGTCCGAGTGTTATTCATAATGTAACAACTATAGTGAATCTTGAATGGGGAGTTGGAGTTGATTGAAACAGCGTTCTGCGTAGACATTAAGTGAGTGCCTTTAGACAGCTTATCATTGTTTAGCTTCATTTACTATTGAATCTCGGATCAAAGTGGTTGCCAGGTATCAAACGTGATCGCTCTTCCCAAGGGGATTTATTTAAAATATTGACAGCTATATAATATGGTATTTCCCATTCATGGAAAATAAATACCTATTCATTTTGTAAAGGTATGTGATTTTTCTAAGTCTATTTTAATTAAAAATGGTGACTCCAGGGGCGGATTGCTATAAAACAGTCTTAACTGACGGTCTTAACTTACAGAAAAAAGCCGGCTTTAACATATAAACCGTCTTAGCAAAGTCACCCAAGTTAGGCCATTGCTATAAAACAGTCTTTCCTAAGACCGTGTTGAGTATTGAATCTCGAACAAATACTCCATAGTAACAGTAATTGAGGACACTAATTTAGGTAACTTTTGTGCTACATCACGTTTGATTTTTTTATGAAAATGTTATACGAGTTTTAATTTTATAATATAATAGTGTATGTTTAAACAGTTATAGTTATAACAATTTATTAAAACAGGCAATTCAAGGTAAACTAATGCTGACGCCACATTGTAAGTGATTTAAGACCATTTATAGCCTCCTCCAAGCAGGCTTTATTATTTAAGACCGCTACCTCCTAAGACCAAGGTATAGCAATGGTCTATAATTAAAGACCATGCGTGACGTCACGATTATAGACGGTCTTAATCTTAAGACAGTCTAAAGACCGCTTATAGCAATCCGCCCCAGTATTAAAATATTCTATGGTTAAATCTATAAAACAATTAGTTGTGATCTATCAGATACAATTTCAAATTTCAATAGTGAGATAATGATGGAAAACCCTCTCCAAAGTGGGTCCTAAATCAGAATTGAGTCTGCTAGACATTACATTATATTTATTTAAAAAATAAAAAAATTACTGATTTTCGACAAAGTTGTACTTAAAAGATGTATCAAAAATGGCATTACAAATTACCTTATGTGAATTTCAATTACTCGAGTTGTAATGCGATTTCATTTTTTTTTTGGTTATGATTAGATGAACTTATTTAGCGTTTAACATAATTTTCTATTCAAATTGCTATCATTATTGTTATATTATTCACTGTTATTTTGTTATCACAGTTATTGTTTTTTGTTTTTTTTTTGTGTCTGTCTGGGTCAAATTGAGACAAGTTTTTTTTTAACTTCTAGACTTGATCCGTACCACTAATTTTATATAGTTGATTTTATGTATTATTCTACACTTTCTCCGTTGTCACTTATTGGTAAAACAAATATCATTGAATTGAATTGAAATAACCCTTTCAAAATCTGTAATTGTCCTATTTGTTGACAATGTGTAACTTGAGTAATAGGCACACTTTTGAATTGAAACTCACTTTGCAACATGTTTTGCGAAATTATCGCAATGTTACAATGTAAATTTTCATCATTAATGTCACAATTGATTGTTTTACTCTGTAATTAGTAATTCCTTCTCTATTAGTAACCAATCCTAAAAGTCTATAATAAACTTTGCAACATCCACGGAGTCAGGAAATATCTTGGTCCCAAGTCTACTGGGGCTCTTGTCCATGCTTTTGTTTCCCCAGGGCTTGACTGCTGTGGGTTTCTTTTGTTTGGTGTTCCTTCTTCATCCCTCATCTCATTTACGGAAGACGCACAGCACAGTGCTGTGTGTGTGCACTGTAACACCACGACATGGTCATGTCCGTACCATAGTTGAGACTCTTTGCCGACAACCTGTCAAACAGCAAATGTACTTTGGGATTCTTAACGTATGGGCCTTTGTCACTCTCCTGTCCATCATGTATTCATGGTCTTGTTACCTATCTTCATTCATCTGGGGTCACTTATTTCCGTTCCTGGATCGTGTACTGTGATGGTGTGCACTTTCAGTTTCTCTACCTCTTCAGTTTGGAATGAACTCCCCTTTTTGTTGAGGTATCATCCTCCCTACAGTTACTTAAAGTTAATTAAAAAACCTATTTTACACTGTGCCTTTGATCATTCTTTTGGAATTGGCGCACTATTAAAAAAAATGTAACAATACCATTTTTAATCATTTTACTACCTACCCTTACATTGTTGCTGCCCAACCTTGGATTTTCTTAGGCACAACCCTGACTTTATTCCTTAAGAGACACATTTACCAGACTTCCTGCATTTACAATGTTGCATTAGTAATATCAAGCAAAAGAAAGTGAATGTGATTTTTTTTAGATTATGAAGTTAATTAAAATTTAAAAATTTAGTTTTTTATATTATAAAGTTTTTAGATTAAAGTTAAATCAACAAAATGTGTTTACTTGTGTAGAGTTATTAATTTACTTCTATGAATAAGTGAAGCAAAAAAATAAGTGAAGCAAAAAAATAAGTGATGCAAAAAAATAAGTGAAGCAAAAAAATAAGTGATGCAAAAAAATAAGTGATGCAAAAAAATAAGTGATGCAAAAAAATAAGTGATGCAAAAAAA